>PVHP010035432.1:0-18489 GCA_004024765.1 Zapus hudsonius | reverse complement strand
CCTGGTCACCTTGATCTGTGACACTCATTTTGTTTTTCTTTCTAGAAGCTACTTGGAGGAGGGGAATCCACTCCCACCTTGGCTTAGCAAGGAAGCCCACGACTTCTAAAGAGAACTCAACTGCCTGGATCTCTGGCCAGCAGCAGTTTGAGGACAGCTGATGGGGCAATAAAGTCTCCCCAAAGTGGAAAACAGTGTGCGATACAGCTCCTAAAAAGTGTCATGGGCCGGGCGTGGTGGTGCACGCCTTTAATCCCAGCACTCAGGAGGCAGAGGTAGGAGGATCGCCGTGAGTTCGAGGTCAGCCTGAGACTACAGAGTGAATTCCAGGTCGGTCTGGGCTAGAGTGAGACCCTACCTCGAAAAACAAAACAAAACAATGAAAATGTCATGAGCCTCATGAGGGAATGCCACCACCCAGTGCTGGCCTGTCCCCTCATTTGCCAACAAAGAAGAGCACATAATACTTGACTTTCCGTCCTCTCTCTCCCTCCCTCCCTTCCTTGTTCCCTTCCTTCCTTCCTTCCTTCCTTCCTTCCTTCCTTCCTTCCTTCCTTCCTTCCTCCTTCCTTCCTTCCTTCCTTCTTCCTGTCTTACCTTCCTTTCTCTTCCTCTGTGGGTGTGGGTGTATGATAGTGGTGTGAGGAGAGATGATAAATTCAGCCTCATTTTAATGAATGTCATAAGTGGAATGTTATGAGGAAGCCATTTTTAAATTTGAAGGCTAGACTACTGCTCCTGAGGATCCTTCTTGTAAGTGTACTCCCATGATGCACCAGGGCTCAGGAACAAGGGTCTCCAAGCACAGGTGCATGTCATGAACTCACTGGAAGCAATTGTGCCTGTGTGTGTGTGTGTGTGTGTGTGTGTGTGTGTGTGTGTGTGAGTGAGTGTGTGTGTGAATGTGTATTGGGGAGATCTCCTAAACCAGGGTGTCCACACATGCAGTGGGGCAGTTGGGGGGGTCAGGAAGACCATAACAACCCTGTCTATACAGATAGCCGCTTAACCCATGAGCTCACGCTTGCAGTCTGGTCACCAGAGCATGGCTCCCTTGACAACTCAGCGTGACCAATCCATGACTGGAACCTGCTTGTCCTGAAAAGATGGGTGCTGTGTTGTTGCCTTTAATGCCAGTACCTGGGAGGCTGAGGCAGGAGGATTTTTTGGGGGGAGGTGAGGTTAAAGGCAGAGTCTCACTCTAGCCCAGGTGGGCCTTGAACTCACAGTGATCCTCTTACCTCTGGGTGTGGATTCTGCTTAGACTCCTGGAGCAGGGAAGTACCCAGAGAGTTAACACTGCAAAGGGTGGGCCTGCAGAGACACCCAGGAACCCAGGAGCAGGCCCAGCTCTAGGCTATAGGCCTACCAGTATGGGTCCTGCCCAGGCAGAGTGGGATCCTGCTTGCCTGACCTAAGGATGGGGTCAGGGGTTGATGCTAGAATCACCTAACAAAATCCAAGTTTGGAAACACTAGATGGCGACATTAAAAGATGCTTTCATCAATAATTGCAATGAGCCATTTCAAAAATGATGAAGAAACCCAGAATTGACCAATTCTCAGGAGTGCCACATTATCTATGGGCCTGAATCAGCAAGTCAGCCTTGCCTTTCCATGATTATAAGAGAATTAAGAGGGCTGGAGAGCTGGAGAGACGCTCAGCGGTTAAGGCACTTGCCTCCAGTGCCTAAGGCCCTGGGGTTCAATTCCCCAGGTCCCACATAAGCCAGACCCACAAGGTGGTGGCCCTGGTGCATTCTCTCTCTCTCTCTCTCTCTCTCTCTCTCTGCTTGAAAATGAATAAGTAAAATTTTTTTAAAAAAAAAGAGGGCTGGAGAAATGGCTCTGTCATTAAGGCACTTGCCTGCAAAGCTTAAAGACCAAGGTTCCGTTCCCCAGTACCCACACCACATAAAGCCAGATGCACAAAGTGGCGCATGCATCTGGAATTCATTTGCAGTGGCTGGAGGCCCTGGTGCACCTGTATTCTCTCTCTCTCTCTCTCTCTCTCTCTCTCTCTCCCTCCCTCCTTCTTTCATTCTCTCTGTCTGTCTCTCTTTCTGTTTGCAAATTAATAAATAAAACTACTTTTTAGAAGTTAAGAAATATCACGACCTGGCTAGAGAGATGACTCAGTGGTTAAGGCACTTGCCTGCAAAGCCTAATGACCCAGGTTTGATTCCCCAGTACCCACATAAAACCAGATGCATAAAGTGGCGCATGCATCTGGAGTTCATTTGCAAACAAATAAAATATTTTTTAAAAAAAATTAAGAAATATCACGACCAGGCTGGAGAGATTGCTCAGTGGTTAAGATGCTTGCCTGCAAAGCCTAACAACCTAGGTTTGATTCCCCAGTACCCATATAAAAAGCATGCACTGGAGTTCGCTTGCGGTAGCTGGAGGCCCTGGCATGCCCATTTTGTCTGTCTCCCTTCTATCTCTCTCACTCTCTCTCTGCTTGCAAATAAATAACTTTTAAAAAAGCTATATCACTACCTATATCTCTGAGTGCCAATTAGAAAAGGATGGGTTGGGAGGTCAGGGACCCTTGACCCTCTTAGGAATGTTATAGCGTTAGCAAGAATACAGAACCTGGGATCACAACCAAACAGCTGAGCTAAAGGGGTGCCCTGGAAGCAGGATGGGGAGCAGGCAGCAAGGTATCCTGTTTCCCTGCTGGGAGTGTCAGGGCAGAGATGTGCTCATCTGGACCAAAGCAGAGCAGCCCCCACCCCCACCCCAAGAAGCGGACACAGAGGATGTCTGTAGAAAAAAACCATATGAAAAGACAACTTGATCCATTACCCGCCTCTCTTCACTCATGTCCAAACTGGCAGAAAAGAGGGGTCAGTCCCTGCCTTCTCTGCCACAGTAGGGGAAGTGCCCGAACTGACTGTACCTCTACCACACAGACCCCTCCCCAGAAATGCCAAGTGTAAAAATCAAGCGAGGGTGAAGCGCATTGTGACGGTTCCAAAGACTCGAGGAAGAACATTTGACTTGGAGGAGGACAGCATTCTTACAGGTCGGGTGCCCAAGCTAAAGACAATGGCCACAGAATGGCTTGGACACATGAATCTAGGGACAGTGGCCCGAGCCCCAGGGACAGCAATAATCACTGTGGAGTATCCACCAGGTCCTGGTCCTCTGTCTTGAGCTCCACACCATGTTTCACCTGCCTCTGGACAGCTTCCCTTGCAGGGAGATGCCTCAATGGGTAAAGCGCTTGCCTTGCAAGCTAGAGGACCTGAGTTCGAGTCTCCAGCATCTACGTGAAAGTTGGGCGTGGTGGTGTGCATATATAATCCCAACTGGGGAGGGGGAGAAAGGAGAATTCCTGAGGCTGGCTGGCTGGTCTAGTGGAATGGGTGAGATCTGGGTTAGGTGAGAGACTATCTCAGGAAAATAAGGTGGAGAATGATAGACTTGATGCTGACCTCTGGCTTCCACATGCACACCTGCACATACATGCACACACAACCACACATACCCAAACGCACGCACATCTCATAGGCATTCACAGGCAAAAAGAAAAAATATAATAAAATGCAACTTTCTCCAGCTCTTCACCCACTCATATTTCTTTATTTCTTCATTTTAAAAAATATTTATTTGTAAGCAGAGAGAGAGAGAGAGAGAGAGAGAGAGAGAGAGAAGAGGGAGAGAGAGAATGGGTGTACCAGGGCCTCCTGCCTCTGCAAACAAACTCCAGATGCATGCTCCACTAGTCATCTGGCTTTACATGGACACTGGGAAATCTTACCCTGGTCATTAGGCTTTGCAGGCAAGCGCCATTCCAGGTCAGCCTGGGCTAGAGGGAGACCATGCCTTAAAACACCAAAACCAAAAAAGAATCTCTTCCTGCCGGGGTGTGGTGGTGCATGCCTTTAATCCCAGCACTCGGGAGGCAGAGGTAGGAGGATCACCATGAGTTCAAGGCCGCCCTGAGACTACATAGTGAATTCCAGGTCAGCCTGGACTAGAGCGAGACCCTACCTCGAAAAACCAAAAAAAAAAAAAAAAAAAAAAATCTCTTCCTTACCTCTCACAATACCCTTTCTAGTTTTACCACACACACACACACACACTTAAATCTATATTCTGCCTGTGAGAGAAAACTTGCAGTATTTGTCTTTCTGAGTCTGGTTAATTCCATCCATTTTCATGTCATGTCTTCATTTAGCTTTATTGTGTGTCTATCCCACATTTCAGTAACTACCTGTTCATTAGTTGGTGGACAGCCAGGCTGGCTCCATTTCCTGCCTATTGTGAGTAGCTCAGCAATAAACCAAGCTGTGTAAGGATGTCTGTGGGGTGTTGACTTGGAGGCCTTAGGGTATTCACAAAGAGGTGTTTCTTACCACTCTCCAACAGGCTACGAAACAAAGAGCCTCAGACACTCCTCAGCTCCCTGGCCAGCTGGCTCTTAGTTGAAGGAATGAAGGTGTGAGAAGAGGAGCTCACAGGATCCTGGTTGAAACCTGTGAAGTCTGAAGGACAGTGAAGGGCAAGGCTGGTTAAGAGCCTGTGTACATGAATTTACCACTTACCCACTCATTCATGCTTGTGTATGGGACATCTGCAGTGTGCCAGGAGTCGGGCCTGATGCGCAGAGTCTGTGGGGAAGTAGAGAGCAGGCTTCTCAATGCTGAGGCAGTGGGTGAATTCAAGAAGCACAGAGAAGGTGGTCGCTCCATCAGCGTTAACAGGCAGGTGTGGAGGGATGGCTCCTTCCCCATCCTCAGAGTAGCTGCCTGTGGCTGAACACAGCCTGCCAATAGAGAGATGCGCTCCCCACAGACCAGGGCTCCCTTTCCTCTGTGATCTCTGAGACCTCTAGCTTCAAATTCCACAGGAGTGTTGAGAAGTGGGAGATTTATGACAAGCTAGTCCCCTATAATGTGAACTGGGAGCTGTCCTGAGCACACACAGGGTTGAATAGGATGAAGACTTGGCCCAGAAAGAAAGAACCTTAGTTCTACTATACATTGTCATCTTTAATTAAAATAATTGGCCAATCTATTAGTCATAGAGCATGTTATGCATGGTAACTGAAAGCCCCCTGTGTGAGCCAGCCTGGGGGCTTCATCCTGTGTAGCAACAGACCAAGAAATTGGATACATGTGACTTCCAAGACAGCCAAACTTTTCACCTGTAATTTTACAAACTACATTACACCGATACAGCTAATCAGACAAAAATATCCTCAAAGAATATTTATTTAAAGTATCTGAGCCGGGCGTGGTGGTGCACACCTTTATTAAAGGCTATATTAAAATACACATCCCTTTCTTTGCAAAATTATTAAAGATTGAATTAAACTGATACTTTAAAAAATATTTTATTTATTTATTTGCAAGGAGAGAGAATGAATACAGGCATGCCAGGGTCTCTAGCTGCTGCACATGAACTCCAGCCTCATAGGCCACATTGTGCATCTGGCTTTACGTGGGTACTGGGGAATCAAACCTGGATCATGAGGCTTTGCACGCAAGCACCCTAACCACTGAGCTATCTCACCAGCCCTAAACAGATAATTTATTATTATTTTTATTTTATTTTTTGGTTTTTCGAGGTAGGGTCTCGCTCTAGTCCAGGCTGACCTGGAATTCACTCTGTAGTCTCAGGCTGGCCTTGAACTCACGGCGATCCTTCTACCTCTGCCTCCTGAGTGTTGGGATTAAAGACATGCGCCACCACAGCCACCTACATAAACCTTTTTTAAGAAAAATGTGAAATCTAGACAGAACTGAATCCACACGGGAGCCAGGATACAAGGCCATCCCAGTTGGATGTGAACTTGGCTGACAGGAGACTCCAGGACTTGTTTTGTGTCTCTGCCAGTGGCGTGAAGTTGCTGAATTGGAAGTTGCTTTTGACTCCAAACAGAGCTGATAGTGACTGTCTCGTGTGACTCTAATGGCGGCTCTTGCACTGTCATCGTTTGCACTCTGAAACAAGAACTAAAGGTCACCTGTGGTCACACAGAGGCAGAGCTGCCAACCCCCAGGCTTCCATCAACCAAGCTTTTTCTTCCATGGGGCCTGGTACTGAGAGCCAAGAATCAAGAGCTCTCTGCAGACTGGGGGACAGTCTGCTCTTGTCAATCTCAGCACAAAAGAGCTCTGGCATTAACTGGCCCCTTCTGTAACCAGGCCCTGTCCAGGCTTCCCCATGATGGCTGTGGCTCTTGGTCTTCATGGGACATTAGGTGGCTCTTTAGCCCACCTTTCCAGATGAGAACTTGGGCGATACAGTTCACGGGTCACACACAGATTGAGAAATCCCAACCCCCTGGGGGGCACTTGTTGCCTGGGTATGAAGCCTTCATTTACTTCAACTGAAGAAAGGGGCCAAAATGGGCAAGAATGAGAAAGAGATTCATGTGAGTCTCTCTGGTTCTTTACCAACCCCAAGACATCGTGAGAACCCATCCCACAGATAGTGACTTCCAGAGGATGCTCTTAGCCTTGGCCCCTCACTGGTCCCCCTTGAGTAGAGCCAAAGCCCTGGGGAACCTGGGCATTTCTCTGGATGGACAAGGTGCTAACCTCATCAGCAGGAAGCTCAGCTGAAGGGCAACAGGCAAGGAAGACAGTGGCTTTATTAACCAACATATCTTGTTGCCAAATATTGCCCAATTTACCCATGACCCACAGAGACAAAG
The DNA here is from genome assembly GCA_004024765.1 of Zapus hudsonius. Taxonomy (NCBI): domain Eukaryota; kingdom Metazoa; phylum Chordata; class Mammalia; order Rodentia; family Dipodidae; genus Zapus; species Zapus hudsonius. The sequence continues at coordinate 11,817 of PVHP010035432.1, read as the reverse complement.
GGCTTCTGTACGCTTTGCTAAAACCCTCTCCTTCCTCTTCCTCCTTCTCTTTCTGGTCCACCCTCCTTAATCGGGTCCCCCTGTCACTCTGGGTTCTGTCCTTGCAGGAGCCAACCCTCCTGGGTCTGGTTGTTCCAAAGAACATTCTCCCCAGTGTCCAAGGAGCAGTAAGAGGAAGGTCTCAGGTCTCCCACCCCTCCCTCTTCTGAGATTTCAATTCCTCCCTCCAGGGGAGCACCCCATTTCCTTGAAGATTTTTTTTTTTACTGTGTGGGTGCACAATCACCGTATCTATTCAGGAAGAATGGGGCAGGACCAGGGGAGAGTCCTCTGGGAAGGAAGGTGTCAATCAAAGACATGGCTGTGGCTGGTCAGCCATGAAATTTCTTCCCAGAAGGAATCAAGTCCTGATGCGGGGAAAGTCCCAGGCAGAAGGCATCAGGGCCCAGGGCCCTTTCTGCTGCCTCTGGCCAAGAGTGGAGCTCTAAACCTGCTTTCTGCATCCCATGAGGACAAGGTTACATGGACTCTTTACTGAGTCTGAGATCCACACAGGAAAACAAAGAGCCAAGGTTTCGCCTCATTTCTCTCCATGGACCCAAGTCCAGGCCACCTGATGAGTGCTTGGATCTTATGGCTGTTCTACCAGAGTCTCATCCCTTCATCCACTAGCTTCCTGAGAAGCCTAGAAAGCAGGATGGCCTGGGGGAATAGGGTGAGGTTGGATGCTCAGGTCGTAACCAGCCCTAGTCTAACTCACCTCCTAGACCTGGGCCAGTCTTTCTACCTAGATAAGCCTCAGTTACCTCCAGGAGATACCAGTAGAGCCCAGACCATGAAGTGAGCACAGTTAAAGCACGATACTGGGCCTGGAGAGATGGCTCAGCGGTTAAAGCACTTGCCTCCAGTGCCTAAGGCCCCAGGTTCAATTCCCCAATACTCACATATGACAGACCCACCAAGGTGGTGGCCCTGGTTCTCTCTGTCTCTCTGTCTCTCTCTGTCTCTGTCTCTCTCTCTCTCTCTCTCTGTATTTCTCTGCTTGAAAATGAATAAATAAAATTTTTTTTAAAAAAGCACGATAGTGAAGGCCTTTAATCCCACCACTCGGGAGACAGAGGTTGGAGGATCCCCATAAATTCAAGGTCACCCTGAGACAACAGTGAGTTCCAGGTCAGCCTGGACTAGAGTGAGACTCTACCTCGAAAAACCAAAATAAAACCATGACACTAAGGTGTTTACTTGGTGATCAGTCTTGTTGGTATTGTAGTCTGGTGACCCCCCCCCCCACACACACACACGGGCCATCGTGTGTCAAAACAATATGCATCTATTCCCAGAAGCCTTTTCTAGTGTTCTGAGTTGGACCTGTCTTCACCTCCTTTTCCATGTCTCTGACTCTCATCCCTACCTCTTCTTCTCTCCTTTCTCTCAACTTCCTTCTCCATCTCCAGCTCCCTATTACTCCCACATCCTCTTTTGTTAAAGGAAATAGTTATTTTACAATTTCATACATGTATACAATGTATTTTGATCATATTCACCCCATTACCCTTTTTTAAAAAATATATTTTATTTATTTACTTATAAGCAGAGGGGGGAAGAGAGAGAATGGGTGTGCCACTGCAAATGAACTCCACATGCATGCGCCACTTTGTGCATCTGGCTTAATGTGGGTACTGGGAATCGAACCTGGGTCATTAGGCATTGCAGGCAAGTGCCCTAACCACTGAGCCATCTCTCCAGCCCCTCATTACCCTTTCTTATCCCCTTATTATTCCTACTGAACACCTTCTTCCCAACGAGTCCTCCTCCGACATTTCTTTCTCATGTTTTTTCTTTCCCTCCCTTTCTCTCTCTCTCCTTTCTTTCCTTCCTTTCTCTCTCTCTCTCTCTCTCTCTCTCTCTCTCTCTCTCTCTCTCTCTCTCCTTCTTTGGTTTTTCAAGGTAGGGTCTCGCTCTAGCCCAGGCTGACCTGGAATTCACTATGTAGTCTCAGGGTAGCCTCAAACTCATGGCGATCTCCCTACCTGGTGCTGGGATTAAAGGTGTGAGCCACTATGCCCAGCATTTTTTATTTTTCTTTTTTGGTCTTCCTCTCTCTCTCTCTCTCTCTCTCTCTCTCTCTCTCTCTCTCTCTCTCTTCTTTCTGTAATCTGCTAAGTTTAATGAGCATGGGTTGAGGGTTACTGGAGCATGGGCAATTTGTCAGTGTCTACACCACTGAAGACAGTGGCTCCCCCACCCCCTCCCCACAATCATCCGCTGCCGTTAGCTCCTCAAGGAGAGTCGGACAGCACCATCCCCTCCCTCATCCATGATGGAGTACCGAAGGCCAAGTCCTATGCAGGTAACCACAGCTGCTGCGAGTGAGTCATGCATACACCTGTCATGTCAGGTGCAGAATTCTTAAACAGGTGCATCTTCAGGTGGGGTAGATGCCCTCCACTGGAGGCCTTAACATCCTCTGTCAAGTACTGTAGCTGCTGACCTGTCCCCAGAGGGAAGGCCTGTGACTGCCCACTCTCTGCATTCCCAAGGTCTTGTCAAGGCCCAGATGAGGGTGGGGAGATGTGGGGTGACAGCTTGAGAACCCTCCAAAATCCTTTGGTTAAAATTGCAATTGATCACCTCCCAGAGTTGGGCAGAACCAGGCCTGTGGGAATGGTCAGCGCTCCCAGATCTAGCAGGGGGCCTGGAGCCCGAACTGTACTTCCTTTTCCCTGTCCAAGCCTCCAGAGCTCTGGGCCTTGCAGAGCTTCCCAGCAGGCGATGCGCTCCAGGTCTTGTCTTTAAGGTTAAGGAGGATCAGGAGGAGTGACACTGAAAAGGACCCCAGACTTCATCTCCTGGAACAAAGAACTCTCATTTTTTAAAAAGATTAATTTGCAAGGAGAGAGAGAAAGAGAGAGAGAGAGAGAGAGAGAGAGAGAGAGAGAGAGAGAGAGAGAATTGGCACACCACGGCCTCCAGCTGGTGCAAACAAACTCCACTTTGTGCATCTGGCTTTGCATGGGTACTGGCAAATCAAAGGAGGGTTGTTAGGTTTGCAGGAAGTGCCTGAACTGATGAGCCATCTCTCCAGCCCCTCCCTTTTCTTTCTTTTTTTTTTTTGGGGGGGGGGGTTCGAGGTCAGGTCTCACTCTAGTCCAGGCTAACCTGGAATTCACTCTGTAGTCTCAGGGTGGCCTTGAACTCACGGTGATCCTCCTACCTCTGCCTCCTGAGTGCTGGGATTAAAGGTCTGCCTTTCTTTCCTTCCTTCCTTCCTTCCTTCCTTCCTTCCTTCCTTCCTTTTCTTCTTTCTTTTTGTCTTTTGAGGTAGGGTCTCGCTCTAGCCCAGGCTAACCTGAAATTCACTATGTAGTCTCTGGGTGACCTCAAACTCACAGTGCTCCTCCTACCTTTGCCTCCCAAGTGCTGGGATTAAAGGTGTGCACCACCATACCCAGCTAGTATAACTTTCTTAAAGAAAAAAAAATCTTGGAAAAGACTCCCAAACTTTAGAAACTTGGATGATCCTCTTGTAAAGAAAGCTGATCTCTCTCAGAGCCTGTGTTATCGGAGCTTCTTGGGGAGCAGAAAGGGACCTCTCAGAGCATCTGTTATTGGAGGTACTAGGAGAGCCAAGGATGTTTGGGGTGTGTGAAAAATCAAGACAGTAATGGCACTGAACCAATCATGTGGTTGCCAAATGTTACCCCATTCCTAAAGGAAACAGCAACCAAAGTTTCTGCTTGACCATTTCTTCCTGCCCCTTCTCCACATCATCTTCCTCCTTCCTTTCTGGAGCCCCTTCCCTTCCCTGGGGCCTTCTCCTCACTATAGTTAAGCAGTGCTGGGGTCAAACTCTTAGTCTCTCTAAACCAATCCTGGTATGTTTTTACTAATGACTTCTCTCTCTCCATCACTTTGTGTGAACCGGGGCTCAAGAGCACTCAGCAGTTCCTTCTTTTGGCTTCCGATGTTCACCTGTTCCTTTCTACTCCCTGGTCATGACATAGACCAGCCTCCTAACCCAACTTCTCAGCATTCTCCCTGCCCCTTGTCCCCTCCAGTGCAGCCCACCACTGAAGGTATCTTTCAAAACCACAGAGCTAACAGTGACTCTGAAGAGCTGTTTTTTCCCTCTCTTCTTATGGCCTGTCCCTACTTTCTTTCTTTGGACTAGTATTTACTCTCTGCTGGAAACTGCTCTGCTCTAAGAGAGGTACTCAGAAACAAATGGACTTGTTACTTTTCTCATTGCTGTGACAAAAATACTGCCTGCCAAAGACAACATAAGAAAGGAAGGATTTATTTTAGCTCACAGTTGAAGAGTACGATTCGTCATGGCAGGGAAGTTGATGTGTGATGGTTAAGTTTTGTTGTCAACTTGAGCTGTTTAGTAATACATAGTAATCTTGGGTGGGTCTCTGAGGATGCTTGCAGGAAGGATTAACTAAAGGTCCCTCCACCAGAGTGAGCCCTTCTTCCAGAGTGGGAGGCCCTCTCCGTAGGGGGCAGAATGTAAGGAAGCTGGAGGGGAAGAGAGTCTCTTCTCTTCCTTCCCTCTAGTAACCCCCTCCCCATTTACTGATTTACTGGTGTGTATGTGTGGTATTGGTCATAGCTTTTCTCTCTCTCTCTCTCTCTCTCTCTCTCTGCTTGGACCTGTTGAAGGGGGCCAGCTTCTTTCACCATTATGGAACTTCCCCTGGATCTGTAACTTCAATAAACCCTTCCTCCCACAACTGTGCCTTTGGAGGTTTATCCCAGCAGTGTGTGGCTGACTACAACACTGGGGTTTTGAGGTTTTTTGACGGTTACAGTTCTATTTTCTGTTGTCAAAGGTTAGGGTTTGAATTAGAGGACCAATATTACACCTTTTACTTGGAAATAGGGCTCAAAGCCAGAGTTTAGGAAAGGGGGGAGGGGAGTCAGGTATGAGCCAGGATTAGAGGGAAAAGAGAGAGAAAACATGAGAGACAGAGGAAGAAGGTGTTTATAGAAAGGAGGCAGAGGCAGAGATACAGAGACACAGTCAGAGATAGAGAGCAGTCAGACAACAGGCACCTTGCTTCTGGATAAAGGATCAGAAGAGAGAGAGAGAGAGAGAGAGAGAGAGAGAGAGAGAGAGAGAGAGAGAGAGGATAGCACCTGGGGCTTGCATGCCCATGCCCTTGAGGCATGGTGACTTGCCCAGTGGGCAGTGTGACCCTTCTTTCATGGCTGGGTGCTAGGGGAGAGAGAGGGGCTGGTAGAGCTCTGAGACTCTGACAACTGTTCACCCTCTTCTTCCTGACTCTGGCTGCCATGTGACCAGCCAGCCCCTTATTCTTACTGCCAGGCCTTCCCCATCATGATGGAAGATATCCTCTTGAAACCGGAAGCTAGAATTCACCCTTTCCGCTCTTGAGCTACTCCTTGCCAGGTACTTGGTCACAGCAATGAGGTAAGAACTAATCTAGAAAAATAATCAAGACCAAGACCAGGTATGGTGGTGCATGCCTTTAATCCCAGCATTCGGGAGGCAGAGGTAGGAAAATCGCTGTGAGTTTGAGACCAGAATGGGACTACAGAATGAATTCTGGGTCAGCCTGGGCTAAAATGAGATTCTACCTTGAAAATAAACAAACAAACAAACAAAATAAGAAAAGAAATCAATGAAATGCAGACTGAAAATCATGAGCAGTTCTGCATGTCGGGGCAAAATACAGGTTTGACCAGTTTGGGGTCATCAATCAGAAATTCACAGAATATCCTCCAGAACAAAGTGAATTTAAGCCAAGCATGGTGGCAGACGCCTTTAATCCCAGCTCTCAGGAGGCAAAGATAGGAGGATCACTGGTAGTTTGAGGCCAACCTGGGACTACAGAGTGAATCAGTCCCAGGTCAGCCTGGGCTAGAGTGAGGCCCTACCTGGACAAAACAAAAAAAATTATAAAAGGGCTGGAGAGATGGTTTAGCCATTAAGATATTTGCCTGCAAAAAGCCTAACAACCCTAGTTCGATTCCCTAGTACCCATGTAAAGCCAGATGCACAAGGTGGAGCATGTATCTGTAGTTTGTTTGCAGAAGCTGAATGCTCTGGCATGCTCTCTCTCTCTCTCTCTCTCTCTCTCTCTCTCTCTCTCTCTCTCTCTCTCTCTCTCTCTCTCTCTCTCTTCTTGTGTATTGGGAACTGGGCACAGCGGGTGAACACCCTGGGCTTCACTGCTGTACTTCCTGGAGTTCGTGTCTCAGAATGCCAAAGAATTGGACAATTTCGACAAAAATCATTTTCTTATCACACACGTTTATTCTAGATTGGAGTCAGTTCAGAGGATTTGGGAAAGAGAGAGGGGAAGCAGCCCAACCACCACATCCAGCCACCAGTGTGGGGAGAACACCGGGGAGAGGTTTTAACAGAATTCATGTTGTTCAGCTAAACAGGCAGGAAAAGGAAAGATCATGAGAAGGAAAGGTTCGTGTGGAAGAGAAATCCAGCCCCTCACCACAGCCATTAGGTTGTGTGGGGCTGGGGAGACCTTATAGGTCCCTAGAGAGTCAGAGGTCCTTCTTCTAGGTCATGTGGGTGAGGAAGAGACAGAAGTGTCTGTTCAGTGAGTATTTCCTGCCCCAGGTGAACAGGGAGACAGGTGGTGGGTCTATACCTGACCAATCAGTTTTAGTGCCTAGGTTTGAGCTCTAGCTAGACACCTGCCACTCAAGGAGAGGACGTCCTTGGAGCTTTCCTGAAACTGCCACACTTGGAAATAAATAAATAAAATATTTTTTAAAAGACACTTGCTAGCAAAACCTGCAGGCCCAGGGTTCAATTCCCAGTACCCACATAAAGCTTAATGCACAGTGTGGTGGGTGCATGCATCTGGAGTTTGTTCGCAGTGAAAGGAAGCTTTGGTGCACTAATACTCCTTTCTCCCTCCCTCCCTCTCTCTCTCTCTCTCTCTCTCTCTCTCTCTCTCTCTCTCTCTCTCTCAAATAAATTTTAAAAATGTTTAAATCTCAGCTGCAACAAGAAGGATTTACAGGGCCAATGAAATCTATCTTCTTTTTTTTTTTTTTTTTGGTTTTCCGAGGTAGGGTCTCACTCTAGTCCAGGCTGACCTGGAATTCACTATGTAGTCTCAGGCTGGCCTCGAACTCACGGCAGTCCTCCTACCTCTGCCTCCCAAGTGCTGGGATTAAAGGTGTGTGCCACCACGCCCAGCAAATCTATCTTCTTGTAAAATACAATGAAGCTGAACCCTTTGGGGTAAGGAGAACATAGAAATCTGTACCACACAGCTTGTGTGATTAACCAATAAACAGGGAGGAAATGCCCACTGTGCTGGGTACTTTCCTCATTGCTTCCTTTGGGCTCAAGTTCTCCTGGTCAAGCAGTGAGGAGGCCTGGCTGCAGGAACGGGATGCTAGCTGGTGGCATTGGCATCAACAGTCAGGATGTGACAGAGAACAGGAAGTGGGGCCAGTCTATAACCCCTCAAGGACACCCCCAGCAAGACTCCATCTCCTAAAGGTTCCCCAGCCTTCCTAAATAACACCACCAGCTGGGACCCAAGTGTTCAAGGCCAGCCTGGGGCCACAGAGAGAATCCCAAGGGATGAGGGGGAAATTGGACATTCAAACCAGAAAACCTACCAGTGCATAAGAAAGTTCCAGTTGCTGCACATCTGTCACCAACAGTTGGAATTAAATTCTTTTTCATTTTAGCCATTCTACTGTGGATGCAGTGACATTGCATTATGGTTTTCTCTCTCTCTCTCTCTCTCTCTCTCTCTCTCTCTCTCTCTCTCTCTTTCTTTCCCTCCACCCCCCCCAGGTAGGGTCTCACTCTAGCCCAGGCTGACCTGGAATTCACTATGTAGTCTCAGGGTGGCCTTGAACTCATGGCAATCCTCCTACCTCTGCCTCCTGAGTGTTGGGATTAAAGGCGTGCTCCACCACGCCCGGCTATTTTTAACTGGAGCAATTTATTTACTTATTTGCATGCAGAGAAAGACAGAGAAGAGAGACAAGTACCAGGCCCTCTAACCACTGCAAACAAACTCCAGATGCATGTGCCACTTTGTTCATCTGGCTTTGCATAGGTACTGGGGAATCGAACCCAGGTCATTAGGCTTTGCAGGCAAGTGCCTTAACCGCTGAGCCATCTCTCCAGCCCCCATTCCAGATATTTCTGAGCCCAGCTGTGAGCCAGATTAGTGCAGGATCTGCAAAGGGGTCCCTTCTCATAGGCTCCAGATGAGGCATGATCTGGGCTACAGATTCTACCGACCAATCCAAGTCCACCCTTCCTTATAAACCAGACAGGGAAGGGATCAGGGTGGAGACCACTTCTCAAAGAATCCTTGAATCTGAGCCAAGCAGTGCGCTCCAGTCCTGTCTCCAGGCATCTCTCTTTGTGATCTTATCCCCACCTCATCCCTTACTCGTCCTGATATCTATTAACTTTGTGGCTGGCTGGGTGTGGTGGCATAGGCCTTTAACCCCAGCACTCAGGAGGCAGAGGTAGGAGGATCACTGTGAGTTCAAGGCCACTCTGAGACTACATAGTGAATTCCAGGTCAGCCTGGGCTAGAGGGAGACCCTACCTCAAAAAACCAAAAAAAAAAAAAAAAAACCTTAGTGGCTCTCTTTCTTTCTTTTTTATGACTTCCATTTCTTTCCCAATCTCCATCTCTCTCTCCCCAGCCATCCACCCTCTTCCCTCAGCTTCTCTCATCAACCTCAGAACTCCCATTTGGCACTGTCTACTCTGTAACCCAGCCAGCTTCCTCCCAGCTCTCGGTGCCACCTTGCTCTACAGTACCTCGCCCCACCAGTATCCTCCAGACTGAGAAGGACCCCATGTTGCCACCTGGTCACTTTCCCAGCACCTGAAGGTCACGACATTGGTAACCAGGAGCAGGTGATGTGGAGCCCATAAGCAGACACAGGTGGTACTGAGGAGTGAGTCAGGCCCACCTGGCATTCCCATCATCTCGGAAGTGCCACTCTGGGGAGCAGCCCGGGAAGTCACATGGAGCTGGGGGGTAAGGGCAGAAGAGGGTTTGTAGAATGAGGAAGTGAAGGCTCAACCCTGGGGACCTGGTAGATGAAGCAGAACCTGGTGGCTATTTGGACACAAAGGAAAGAGTCAGAGAAGTAAGCAATTTCCAGGATATTTGCAAATAGTCTGGCTTGAGCTTCTTCCAATGAAATAATTTGACCAAGAAAATCCAAAATTCTCAAAGCTGAACTTTTCTTTGGATGCCATTTTACTCATGATATCTCTGAGCCCAAAGAAGGCATGTAACCTGTCCAGAGCTGCCCTCTTTGAGAGGTAAAAACGTCCTTGCACTGGGGGAGGTCCCTGTCAATTACATGTACCTTCATGTAGCTCTTACCCTGAGCCAGATCTTAGTGGCAGACTGGAGTCACCAACCCGTCAGATTCAGTCCCTGCCCGCAAAGGGAACAGGCAGTTTCTTCCACTGGAGATGAGGATGTCCACTGAGCACAGCTACAGAAAGGGCACAGAGGACCACACGTGTGCTCGGTGCCCTGGAAATGGGACACAGGGAAGCTCCTGCCTCCCACCTGAGGCAGCCTGGCCTGCACTAGGCAGGAAAGTTCCCTCCACCGCCCCACTTGGCTGGAACCAAGTGACTGAAAGAGAGATTATAGATACTAAGACATGGAGGACCTCGTGAATGAGGGAAAGGACTTCTGCTTCTACTCTGAGGAAGGTGGAGCAGCTGAAGGAGTTAAAGATGGACTGAGGAGAGGAGGAGAGGCCAGAATGACAGTTGTGAACACTTCAGTGACAAGCTAAGAGACAGATGAGATGTCTGAGGCTAAGATGTGGCAGTGGAGAGATAGCAAGACAGGTTTGACATTACATGCATTTTCACTGTATTTTATTATTTGATGATTTTTTTTTGAGGTAGTATCACTCACTCTAGCCCAGGCTGACCTTGAACTCACTGTGTAGGTCAAGGATGGCCTCAAACTCACAGCAATCCTCCTACCTCTGCTGTGCTGGGATTAAAGGCTTGTGCCACCATGCCCAGCTGACATTACACATATTTTAAAAACGGAGACCTTGGGATTTGCTTGTGTCACAAGGGAGTTGGGGGTGGAAAGGAAAGGAGACAAAGATGACCCTCAGTGTTTGGCCTTCCAGGATATTTGGCGATGGCTAGACATTGTTTCTATGAAATAATTTGACCAAAAAATAGAAATCGGAGAGATGGAGCTACACTGACTGAAATGAGGAAGAGTAGATAAGGTAGGTTGAAGAGAAGGTCGACCAGAAGTCCCTTTCTGGACATGGTGAGGATAGCAGACTTTGGATTTCCAAATCTCCCTGATTTACTGCCATTCAGTGTGACCCTAACATTACAGAATTCAAGAGGGGTAGTCAGGGTCTGGAGAGATTGCTTAGTGGTTAAGGCGTTTGCCTGCAAAGCAGAAGGACCAGAGTTTGATTCCCCAGTGCCCAGGTAAAGCCAGGTGCACAAAGTGGTGCATGTGTCTGGAGTTCATTTGCAGTGGCTGGAGGCCCTGGTGTGCCCATTTTCTCTCTCTCTCTCTCTCTCTCTCTCTCTCTCTCTCTCTCTCTCTCTCTCTCACACACACACACACACACACACACATTTTCTCTCAAATAAATAAAAGTATTTTTTTAATAGGTAGTCTGGATCTTTAGCTAAAAGTGTTTTTTCCACCTTTGGTCTATTTTCTCTCTAGGACAATGCAGATGGCTACTTATGTAAATACAGTGTCCAACCAGGAGAGATCACAGAATATTCAGTATTGTGTCTGTGGATGGCTCTGGACACTCCAACTTTCCTAACTGCCCCCTCAAATTTAATTTTGACCTTTCTTTTTTGTCTGGTTCCTTCCTTGCATGCAGACTCAGCAAGACTGAGATTTTTCTCTGCACAGCCCACATTTGATACTGAGCTTGCCTGGGGGGGGGTCACAGCTCAGATTGTGAGGGGCCAGAGCTCAATTGGTAGAGAGAGTAGTTACCTAGCATGCACAAAGTCCTGATTCCCAATCCCCCAGCACTGAGCACACCAGGCATGATGGGTGTGGTAGTTTGAATGGATGTTCCCATAGACTCAGGTGTTTTATTAAAGCTTGTAACTTGGGTCTCCAACCACCTGGGTGAAGGAGGTGTCACTGAGGGTGGATCCTGGGGTCCAGCCCTAAGGTGTGTTTGGGGGTGAATCTGATTTTCAACCCAAAGGTATGCAGAGCAGTCTGAGCTCTCGCCGGGTCCCTGCTGCTTGCTGCCTGTTCGTGCTGGCTGCATTTGGTTTTCACAGGCTGTTTGGTTGTTTCTTTCTGCTTGGATGTATGGATGCAGCTTCTTCCACCACTGGAACTTTCCCCCTGGATCTGTAAGCTTGAAATAAATCCCTTCCTCCCCTATACTATGCCTGGTTTTGGATGCTCATCCTGGCAATGTGGAGCTGACTGAAACAGTGGTCTAAGCCTGAAATCCCAGCACTCAGGAGACAGGGACAAGAAGATCAGGAGTTCAAGGTCACCCTGAGCTTCAAGGGCAAGCCTGGACTAGACACCCTATCTCAAAAAAAGAAAAAGAAAATGAAACAAAAGAATCATTTGTGAATGATCTTTTAAATAAAAGGAAGAGGAGGAAATTTGCATCCTGTCCTCAGGGACAATGGGAACATTCAAAAACCTCCCAATAATTTGTCATCAGAGGTGTGATCAGTGAAATATGAGACAGAAGCCTTGGTTACTATGAGAGAGAGAGAGAGAGAGAGAGAGAGAGAGAGAGAGAGAGAGAGAGAGAGAGAGAGAGAGAGAGAGAGAGAGA
>PVHP010035431.1:0-18486 GCA_004024765.1 Zapus hudsonius | reverse complement strand
CAGCATGTTCCTCTGTTTTCCTGTCACTTCACTGTGACCCCACTTCTGCTAGCTGTAATGATCAGCATGAGACATCACCGTGTGACACTACTAGTTATAGTAACCAGCATGTACTGAGCTTTCACTGTGCACTGGGAGCTGTAGGCACTGTTCCCTTGGTGACGCACTTAATCCTCACGAGTGCTTTGTAGAGCTCTGTTGTATATTTTAATTTTACACAAGAGGCCACAAGCACAGGGAGGCAAAATAGCAATTCACATTATGTGCTAATGTCAGGCTGGAGTTTCAAACCAGAAAAAGCTGATTCTCAGGCCCAGCTGTCAACTGTGAGGATCCTTATCTGGTGCATAAAGCAATTTGTCTTTTGATTTGTGAGAATGCTCTGCCCCCTGTACCACCACCTAGAGCTCCATGGCTGGAGCTGAACCCCAGCTTTTTGAGACATTTGCCTGTTTTAAGAACATGTATTTGAATGGTCAAAGAGAGCTGGACACCAGGTCTCCTTGAAGATCATTAGACTGGAGGCCTGCTCCATAGGAGGGAAAGCCTGCCTGGTACTGAAGACCTAGTCAAAAGCCTATGCCTTATAAGCCCTTTTATTTAAAAAAAAATGAGCATGCCCATATACTAATGCTACTCTCGCTTTTGGCTAGAGAAGCTTCTCTTTTCAGATGGCGGTGACCACTAGGATAACTCAGAAGACACCATAATGCTGAGAAGAAATGACAGTGCAGTGTTCAGCACTGGGACATCGCTATCACATTTCTTGAGGATCTATTGTGGAAGAGGTGGCAGAAAGGTTGTAAGAGCCAAAGTTGCTCACAAGCAAACAATGACCTTGATACTTGATATTCATGACCTTATAGCCTGACAATACCTATAGAGAACGAGAATGGGCAAAACACCAGGGCCTCTAGCCACTGCAAATGAATTTCAGACACATGAGCTACTTTGTGCATCTGGCTTTACGTGGGTGCTGGGGAATCAAACCCCGGCCTGGAAGGCTTTGCAAGCAAGTGGCTTTAACTGCCTCGCCATCTCCTCAGCCCCAAAAGCAGGATTTTTGAGTGGCTCCCAATATACTCATTTTGATTAAGCCAAAAACAAGCCAGCAGATATTGTGATTAAAAAGTAAAGAAGCAGACGACAAAGTAGAGTTAAGAATCGGGTCCTTTAGAGAGGAAAGACAACGGTGCTAATTAACAACTTAGGAAATTCACACAGTTTTAAAGATAATTTTGTGACACCTATTTCTCACGAAGGAATATTGCTATCAACAGTCTCTGTCACTGAATGCCAATGCGAACTTCGCCCACTTCTGTGTAGTTTACAAAGTAAAGGCAACAGCAAGAAGAGAAGGAAAAGAGTTGTGACTATAAGGATTTTATTTGAAATCTCAACACAGTGAAATTTGCATAAATTCTAATAAAGCAAAATTAAAATCCATTAACACTTGTCTCTGGTAATTAACGTGAGCTTGCTGCTTCAAATGACGATTTCAGACATATGGAGGGAAGCAAGAATGGGAATTGAAGAGCCAGAGAAAATATGAAGATTATAAACTAAGAATGATGCTCCTTAGAAAACCCCTCGTCTCAGGAAGAAAATAAAAGTTATTTAGGCTTTTAGGAAACATTGAAAAATGCTTTCTATTTGAGAACATATAGATCCACTCGGGATTTTTACCAGATGTTTATTTTACAAGATAGTATGACACTTACATTTATGTACATTAATGATAATTTATTGCTCACTTCTAATTACTACCCTCTGGAGGGAAAAGAAATGTTGACAAATATTGATTATTTAAGATAGCTCCAGAAAAGCTTTATTTTCTGATTAAAAAAATACAAACAAGAAAATTTAAATTCTAATGGTTTCCTACACATTTGAAGAGAATTAAGACACGGAGAACTCATCATTTGAACTTATTGGTAGATTGTCTCATATTTCCTGTGTTTTGGCTTACCTCAAAGCAAATAATTTCTGCTAAACTGGGAAACAAGTGTTTGTAGAAATCCTATGAAAAGAGAAACCTGCTTTTAAAGGAGTTGGGAATACGGCTTGTAGGCACATCTAACATTGGAAGTAATGATCATGAAACGTCAGAGAGAGAAAGAAGAGACACTGTGGCGTCATGAAGATGGTGTTGGCCATGATGGCGATGAATGATCTTCATATTCAGTGACAGTTGGTGCCGTGGTAACTGACATACACTACGCACTCCACTTGTAATATTGGATTATAAAATCATGGCTGTAAGCCATTGAACATCTATTATGAGCCAATGTTAGGGATCATGTTAGGGACTCCATTCCAGTATCTAATAGTTATTATGATTCTATAAGGGGTTTTTGAGTTCTGTGTTCACATGCGAAGAGACAGAAATGCAACCTGACGGAAGCTCACGTCATGTCCTAGTCACATAGTTCATCTGTGCAAAAACCAGGTTCCAGTCCAGATCTGTGCTGCTGTTTGGCCTTTTGGAACCCATCACTTTCCAGTTTCTTGCCAACTCACGTTTTCAATCCTATTCATAACGATAGTGAGGTTAATAACACCACCACTGTTCTCCCCACCAAGAGAAACTTCCCTGAAAAACATCTTCTAGGCAGAGCACTTGTAATGGACAGATGCCATCTGATAGAAAGCTGAGGAACTTTCTCTGAGATGGAATTTGCTTCGCTTAAAACAATTCCACTCTAAGGGGAAATTCCCACTATAACCAGAGACCTAGAGAGAGGCTACACCCCTTAGAATCTCACCAAATCAACAAAGTTTGTCTCGTTTAACCTATACTGACCTCACTCTCTGTTTTTTGGTTTCTGTTTATATATATATATATATATATATATATTTGTATTTTTCAGAAGGCAGTGAGAACCCTGGACAACCCAATCCCACCAACACGTCCTGAGATGTTGTCTGTCACCCAGGCAGGAGATGAACCACCTTTAACTTATGATATAGAACCCAGATGAAACCTTTGAAGAAGTGTCGAGATGAGCAAGAGAGCTACCTCCACAGCAAGTCAGATAACCTGGGAAAGGACAATGGAGACAGACATTGAGGACACCCAACACAGTCCAAAGCAAAAATCCAGAGACCCTTAAGACCTCAACAGTAAAGCAGACTTAAAAAACATCCACCATGACTCAGGGAACTGAGCGGAAGATGGGGCAGAAAGAGCCATGGTGGGGAGAATATCCAGAGACATCGCCCCCCTCAGCAACACACAATGAAAAAAACTGGTTTCTTGTTGTACAACCCATAACCCCCTATCCCATGGTCTGGTCCAGGAAGCCCACTGAGCAGGGGCCCCAGCAGGTTGGGGACAGGGAGGAGGGAAATGGGGGGACCATCACAAGACTTGCTCATGCACTGTATCTAATTATTGATAATAAATAAGTTATAAAAAACAATTTGGGGGTTGAGGAGATGTCTCAGTGGATAAAGACATGGCCACTCAAGCTGGAGTACTCAACTTCAGATGCTCAGGTGCCATGGTGGGCATCTGCGATACCAGCGCTCCGACATGGATGCTAGGATGAGAGGCTGGTACAAGAGCAGAGCCAGGACCCGTGCCAGACATGAGGTAGGTGGACGGACACTGAGATTCAAGTTGTTCTTTGACCTCCACACATGGGTTGTGGTGTGCATGTGTCCACATTTCCATACACATGAATAAGTACACACACAAATAATGAAATAAGCAAAATAATTTAAAAATAAAAATAAAAATAAAAACTTTGATAAACGAACACAAAGCATCTTCATCACTTTTAACTCTACAGCTCAGGGGTTCTAAGTACATTCCCGATGCTGAGTGACTGTCACTGGTTTCTGTCCCCCAAATGGACTTCATCTCCTCAAAATGAAAAGGCAGCCAGGCAGTGATGACTTCCTCTCCTCCTTCCTGCAGCCCCTGGCAACAGCCATTGGTCCACTCTGCTGATACTGGCCTTGAAGTTGGTTCCCTTGTCTGTCTCTGTTTCTTGGCCAGGCCAACCTGTAATACACAAAAAAATAATATTTCTATCCAGTGTTACTAAGTGATGACGAACTCTTTTCTTTCCTAGAAGAAAACACAGCTCCCATGCTTACCTCTGTGATCCATATGAAGTTCACTGTGTGTGTGATGTTAGGAACGGTTTGGACTCCGTTCATGTACAGCAAATACACACTTTTTCCAACAGTCATTGTTGACTGGTGAATGTTTTTTTTTTCTCCATTGAATGATCTTGTCACCCTTGTCAAAATCATCTGACTGTATATATAAGGATTTTTTCCCCCTGAGCTCTCTAAGTCTATTCCATTGGTCTCCTTGTCTGTCTGTCTTTATGTCAGTGACACAATGTTTTGATTGTAGTGTAAATTGTGAACTTGGGAAATGTAAGTCCCCAAACTCTTCTTTAAAAGACTCATTTGTTTTGGCTACTTGGGGGAATATCAGGATTTTCTATGAATTTTAGGACAGATATTTTTCTTTTACCTTTTCAAAAATATATTTATTTATATTTACTTATTCAAGAGAAAGAATACGAGTGAGTGTGTAAGTATGCCAGGGTCTCTTGTCACTGCAAACAAACTCTAACATATGCACCACTTTGTGTGTCTTGCTTTACTGGGGAATCCAACCCAGGCTGTTAAGCTTTGCGAGCAAGTGCCTTTAACTGCTGAGCCATCTCTCCAGCCCTGGGATGGATTTAAAATTTTTTTTTTGTAAAAACATTGTTAAGAATTTTGATAAGCATTACATTGAGTTTATAGTTTCCTTTGGGAGATGTTGATATCATACCTTCTATTCCAAAAATGAGGAATATGTTTTGATTTGCTTGAATCTTTTTAAAAATTTCTTTCATCTGTGAGTATAGTTTTCTTCGGATATATCTTTCCCTTCTTTGGGGATGGCTGTTCTTACCTGCTAGATTCTTTGATGCTATTGTGACTAGAATTACCTTCTCAACATTTTCTTTTTGGGTTGTTTATCGCTAGTGATTTTTAATGTCAAATTTCTATTTGACTTCTTGGTTGGTTTCATTTAGTTCGAGTAGTTTCTTTTTACGTTGGTATGTTTAATTTATTTTGTATATAAAATCATAAAATCTTCAACAGAAAAAATTTTTTTACCATTTTATTACCAGTTTGGATGACTTTTAGCTTTAATTATCTTCTCTTGGCTGAATGTGGTTAGAACATCCAGTGCGATGTGGAATAACACTCATTCTTATTCTGTTTCTCACCCTTAAAGGAAAATACGTTATGTGGTGAGGGGAATTGCTGTTGTTGAAGTAGTTCATGTCCTTGGGCCTTGGGGTCATGTCAGTCACTGCCTCTGGCTGCCGATATTTCTTTTTTCTTTCTTTTTTTTTTTTTTTTGATTCACTCTTTTAGTTTTTAATTTGGGATTTAGTTGGATCAGAGTTGAATGCTGAGTTTGGCACAGGGTAATTTAGCAATATCAGTGATTTCTTTCTTTTTTTTTCTTAAATATATATATTTATTGTCCATAATGAGTTACATTATTCAGTGGGCAAACAATGAGTTGTTATCCCCAATTCCCCAATGCCCCTCCTCCCCATCCCCAATCAGCTGGATATCCTCCTCCGTCGGCCGTCTGGATCAGTTCTTGTGGCAGGGGACCCTGGATAGCCTAGTACTCAGCCAGGTCCTCCTGGCCCAAGTGTGTTGTTGCTGAAGGGTGCCATGCCTCTGGATAGTCTCCCCCACCACGGTTCTTACAATCTTTCCACCCCCTCTTCTGCATAGTTCCCTGAGTCGTGGTGGATGAGTATTAATGGCTGCCGATATTTCTGATGAGAAATCTTCTAAGAACTTTGTTGAAGAAGTTTATATGCAGTGAATTGATTACTTCTTGATGTTTTCATGATTATTTCTTTGTCCTTATATTTTGAAGGTTTGACTGTAATGTGATTTAACATGGGTCTCTACAGTAAAAAAAATTTCTGACCTTCTTGGTTGTTTAGACTCATAGATTCTATCAAATTTGGGGAGTTTTCAGCCATTATTATTTTTTTTTTTTTTTGGATAATGCCTTGTCCCTTACTTCCAAGGACAATCCTGTTTCTCTTCTCAGGATTTCCACAGTATTGGTTAGTTTCGTGATCCTATGTTCAGTTTTTTTCTTCAACTGTCTTCTTTTCTGGTAATAAAGCCCTTATCTTTTTTTGCCTCCTTAAATATGCTTTTGAATATTTTTATGAATTTTTCATTTTAGTTACTATATTTTTCAGCTCTAGATTTTTAGATTTTTTTAAATCTTAAAAAATCTTTATAATTCCATTTACATTTTCACATTAATGCATAATTTTCTTAGCATTCTACATGTCAGTCTTTAGTTCTTCACACAAATGCAGTTGTTTTAAAGTCTTTGTCTAGTAAATATGCTAACTATTCTTTTTAAATTTCTGTCATCTTCTTTATTCTCTTTGTTACAGGGCTATAATTTCTCATTTTATTTCTAATCATGGCTCCTGAAAGCTGAGTAAGCTTCCCTAGAAACATACACACAGCTGCCTACCCAAGGTTACAGAAATAAGAGTTGAATTTGACCAAAATGAACCACGGTTTACCCTATCACCTGTCACCTGTAAATTGTAAGCCTTAAAGTAGCTCCCTGATTTCCAGTGTAGTAAACCCTAGACAGAGCCTACCTTAGGATTCTTGTCTAATGGGAAGATTACCCTGGTGTTCTTTACTTTCCTCTCATGACAGGCTTTCTTTTTTATAGGATAGATGAGAGAGAGACAGAGACACAGAGACACAGAGAGAACAACTTATTTATAAGAACAGATACATTTACATAATGTGAGGAAACATCATGAACTCGAGTACATACCTGAAAGTTTACAACCCCTAGATTTTCTAAGGAATCTGAAGTAGCTGTTGGGGTATGATAAAGATTAATTCATAAATAAGACCCAGACTTTAAGTCCAGATGGTCTTGAAGGAGCTGGTACATAATGTGTCAATATCCTCACTCATTTGTATATTTTCTTGGAGATTAAAAAAGAGTCAAAAGACTTGTCTCAATCTGGAGTCTAAGTCTTCCCAGCAGATGTACTTCTCATAACGTCTTGTTGCTTTTCTATAGACCTGAACTTGCTGACTTTTGCTTGGGTCTGACTTTCCAGATTTCATGGTTCATGTCCTACAAATGGTTATTTGTGCATCTTTGGCCAAGTGAAAAATTCCCTTATGCTTCCAAAGTCACAGCGGACAACAGAATAATTTTCTTTCCACAAAATATGCTGTCTTTAGAATTAGAGATAACACTATAAGAAATATACTTGTTTCTGCATTGAAATACTGGAGCCTCCAAAGGATTGTGTGAATACAGGGAAGCATGTCAGACAATATATGATAAATAGTCTGTGTTCTGAAATATGGTCCACAGCTCTACAAAGCATCTCATTGTGCACTGAACACCCTCGGGGGACACCATCCACTGCCTTCTTCAATGAACTCCACCAACTACTGAAGGAAACTGTTCTGAATAAATCAGGGAGTGTTCTTTCTGTTGTTTCAAGACTGCTTGGTTTGCTATAGTTCTAATATCATGACTCTGTCCCTTTAGGGCAGGTTTATGAAGGAGACAATATCAAAAATAAGAAGAAGTAACAGAATGACTGGGCACTGGTAGATGTAATTTGCATTTCAGAGCCTTCCATTGACCTCTGCCTGTGGATGTTGGCCAGGGCTGTTAGATAACCTTCAGCTTAATTTATTCCTCAAGGAGCTATAATTGGCGATGCTTGCTTCCTCTTTCAATATGATTGTGTCAGTCTTACACTTGGCCCCTGCAGGTAAAAGAGAGTGCTCTATGTCACATTTGCATAATGAAGCTCAGCACCTGGCCAAATTTTATAGACTGTTCTGATGAGAGTTTGAAAATGCTAAGTGCAGAGAAAATTGTATTTGTAGTCTTGGCTTATGAGTTTCTAAGGGGAAGGGGAGATTGCAGAGAACTTTATTGGTGTGACATAACTGGAATAAGGGATGGATGTGTTCTGCTGTCCACGCCCAGAGAGTTTGATCAAGGTTGAATTTAAGTAATGGACTGATGTGCTTGGCTAATGATATAGAACTGAGAATGTTAGGATTTAAAATTGGAAAAACTCAAAATAAGTTTAATTTACTGGCACTGAGATTGGTTGCTAAAGATGCTATAGTTAAAGAGATATTACCACGATTAAAGATGACCCAACTACTTTACATTGAAACAATGGAGAGATGCCTGAGGTGTTTCCAACCAGGAAGGACTAAATGATAGACAGTGAAAACTCTTTTGGAAAGGAAGGAACCTACTCAAGGTCAGGATTTATTTTTGTCTCTGAATTAACAATACGGCTGTGTCCTGCATAGTTGGTATTGCTTTTGGAAGCATGAAAAATGCATGTATGGAGTGGGTCATGAAGTGCACACAGTTCTAGGAGCTGCTGCTGAGATATGTATATGAAACAGGGTGTGAACTCCCTGATTGGTCAGTGAAGACAATGGAAGATGGACCATGATTTGCATGGAGACTTGAAGATGTTTGGATATACAAGGACTCTGCAAGGGCTACCATGGAGTGCTGTTGGCTAGGAATGGAAGTTTTCCCCAGCTACTCAGCCAAGCTTGGGGGGCGGTGTGAGAATTGTAAAAGCTGGAGAATGTCAGTCATTGGTTGCGACATTGGACTTGAACTGCAGATGTTTGCCTAATGGTTGTTGAGTTTGCCCTGGTCCAGTCTCTCCTTGTTCTGCCTCATAGCAGTTGGAAATGTTTACTCTGTGCCATTATATGTTTAAAGTTTGTTACTTGTTTTTATTTTATAGGACAACAGTTAAGAGACAGTCTTAAGTCTCAGATGAAACTGTGGGACCTTTGAATTTAGACGATATACAATGTGAGATGGTTATGAATCTATTAGGGGCCAGGGGTGCTTTGAATGGATATCCCCCAATAGATTCCAGAGGTTTTTTTTTTTGTTGTTGTTCTGTTTTTTTTTTTTTTTGAGGTAGGGTCTCGTTCTAGCCCAGACTAACCTGGAATTCATTATATCATCCCAGGCTGGCCTTGAACTCATGGCAATCCTCCTACTTCAGCCTCCCAAGTGATGGGATTAAAGGTGTTCGGAGTTTTGTGAAAATTTGTAACTTGAAAGAGGGGTCACCTTGGGTGGATTCTAGAGTCCCTTCTTAGGGTATTTCTGGGGGTGGATCTGGAATTACAGCTATACAGCAGAGAACAGTCTCAGCTCTGCCTGGAGTTCCTATGATTTTGGCTGCTTGAATGTGCTTGATTTTGGAGATGCTGGTGGTGTTTTTTTTCTCTGTGTGTGGATCTGTAAGCTTAAAATAAGTCCCTTCTTCCTCCCATAAGCTGTGCCTATTTTGAAGGTTCATCTCAGCAGCATGAGCTAACTACGACAACATCTGTTGGCTGAGAACGATAAGACAAGCAGAGAGAAGATGAATGCGTATTGTTACTTCAAGACACACATCAGTTTGGCCACTTCTTGAGTTTTCTAATTCCTTAACAAGCAGAGTTGTGGGAAGGCCCAGGGTTAAAGGAGAGAAGTCTTCACTGGCCACACAGCAGGGGATAGAGGTGTTAGCATTACTGTGGAAACTTTCTTACAGACTCTCTCTCCCAACATGAGGAACTTAAATAGCAAAATGGCTTTGGACCTGGGTAAATATGATTTATGAGAATGAAATATAGATCATTCATAAATTAGTGGTCATATTGTATGTATCAGCCTCACATGGGCCTTGTATCTGGTATGAGTACAAAGGTGTTTTAAAAATGAAAAACATTAAAGCAGCCTTAATACTCATCCACCACGACTCAGGGAACTATGCGGAGGAGGGGGCGGAAAGATTGTGAGAGCCGTGGTGGGGGAGACTATCCAGAGGCATGGCCAGGAGAACCTGGCTGAATACTAGGCTATCCATGGTCCCCTGTCACAAGGACTGATCCAGACGACCCATGGAGGAGGTTATCTAGCGGAGTGGGGAGGGGAGGGCAGTGGGGAATTGGGGATAACAACTCATTGTTTGCCCACTAAATGTTGTAACTCATTATGGACAATAAATTAAAAAAAATTAAAAAAAATGAAAAACAAACAAAAAGGCTAGAGAGATGGCTTATCATTTAAGCTGTTTGCCTGCAAAACAGAAGGACCAGAGTTCGATTTCCCAGTACCCACGTAAAGCCAGATGACAAGGTGGTGCATGTGTCTGGAGTTCATTTGCAGTGGCAGGAGGCCCTTTCACACCCACACCCATTCTCTCTCTCTCTCTCTCTCTCTCTCTCTCATATCTTCCTCTTTCTCTCCCACTCTTTCATAAACAAACAAACAAACAAATAAAATATTTAAAAAATAAAAAACCAGCAAAATATATGTCTTAGTATTCAACTGAAGATGTCACAGATTCATACATTTTATCACACATCATTTAGACCCTTTTGCTATAAAAAGAGGCAAAACACTGTACAGGATACACTTTTCTTCGGATATTCTGATTTGTTACACACTATTGCTCTTTCATCAAGCACATCTTATTGTATTAGCAGATTTTTATTATGGAGAGAGAGAGAGAGAGGAGAGAGAGAGAATTTGTGTGTGTATGAATGGGTCCTGATGCTGAGTTCTATGAACATGTGGAAACAGGTCTTCTCTTCACATCAAGTTAACCTGTTGTTAAGTCTAATACAAAGGCAATGACTTGAAATATAACAAGGATTCAATACAGAGCTTCAAGTGAGGGCTTTTAAAAGACTTTACACTGTCAAAAAAATATCCGGCTTTGCATTAAAGTCTGGCTGAAAGACATCACTGTAAACACCACATACCTTTGCTTTCTGCTATAGTTAACACAGAATAGAACCTTTGTCATACATGCTCAATATTTGCCTTTATTCTTTTCAACGGGCTATTAGTTCATATTTATTGAACCAGATCTGTGCAGTGTACCAACCTCTCTCTCTCCCTGGAATAACTTGAGAATCTTTTTTTGTGGAATTAACTTGCACACATAAGAGGGGCCTTTTGAGAGAGTGCCTGGCAAACCCTGTGCATTCTGGGTAAATACTGTTTGCCTGGGAGGATTGCATGGATTCTGCTTCAATTTAAGAAAATCCCTAGAAAGATGGAATGGGCTAATGTAGAGAGTTTTCACCTGCTACTTGGAATCTTCCCCCTTGATGCCTTACATCATGAACTTCTTTGAAACTTTTTTCTATTGTTCTTTTTCCATCATATGAATAAAATACAGAAGATCAGAAGTTCTGCATTTTGCTTTTTAGAAATACAGATTGTATTTTATTTTTTTAGATAACAATTCCAGCAAATTGTTGAATTCAGAGAGTTGGTCTCTTCAAGTGGTGACGATCCAGCCTTTATTTCAGTATAAGGTAAAGTTTGCTCAAGTGTCACTTTCCCTAATTCAACTCTCTTTGTCGCATGTGACACAGAAGACAGGAAAGAAGTGGGGAAAAGGAGAAAGAAAAATTTGAGTCAGTGATATGGTTTGATCCAGGTGTCCCCCACAAACAAATGAATGAGTTTTGAATGATCGATCCTCAGCTGATGGCAGTTTGGATTTTACAACCTCGCTGGAGCTGTGTTGTCGGGGGCGGGCTTTGGGGGTTATAAGCCAGCTTCCCCTTGCCAGTATTTGGCACACCTTCCTGCCTCTGTTTCCAGTGCTGTGGCGGAGGTGATGTCCAGCCCTCTGCTCATGCCATCGTTTTCCCTGCCAGGATGGAGTCTCCCCTCGAGTCTGTAAGCCAAATAACCTATTCCTCCACAAGCCGCTTTTGCTTGGGTTCTTTCTGCAAAGCAACTAGGAAGCTGGCCATAACAGTCAATATTGCTGTTTGCAATTATTTAAATTGCTGCACACAAATATGTGCTATTTAGGTTAATTGAGGTGGGAAGACCCGTATGTAGCTTTCCATGGGGGCGGGGGCGAGGAGCCCTGGACCAGATAGAAAGCAGAGAGCTGGGAGCCGGAGCAGCTCTCATCACTCTCGGCTTCCTCACTGTGGACTGAATGTGACCAGCTCTACTTCAAGCTCCTGCCACCATGCTGTTCCTACCACCTGATACTATAGGCTGAATCAAACCCTTCCTCCCTGTTGTAGTCACCTTTCTAGTTGCTGTGCAGAAAGAACCCAAACAAAAGTGGCTTGTGGAGGAATGGGTTTATTTGGCTTACAGACTCGAGGGGAGACTCCATGATGGTAGGGAAAACGATGGCATGAGCAGAGGGTGGACATCACCTCTGCCACAGCACTGCAAACAGTGGCAGGAAGGTGTGCCAAACACTGGCAAGGGGAAGCTTGCCTTATAACCCCAAAAGCCCGCCCCCAACAACATAGCTCCATCAAGGTTGTAAAATCCAAACTGCCATCAGCTGAGGATCGATCATTCAGAACACATTCATTTGTTTGTGGGGGACACCTGGATCAAACCATGACATGGGGTTACTTATATTGGGCTACCTTCCAGGTATGTGGGTGAGGAATTATCTTGATTAGTTTATCTGAGGTGAGAAGACCCACACCATTTCATGGGCTGGGTCTGTGGACTATATAAAAGGGGAACAGAAGTCTGAGCACCAGTATTTATTGCTGCTTCCCCACTGTGACCAATTGCCTCAAGCTTCTTTCACCATGACAGACTGGTACCTGGAGCTAGAAACCAAAAGAAGCACTTCCTCCTTTAAACTGATTTTTGTTATTTTCTCCCAGCAACAAGAAAGGTAACTAAGATGAGCATATTTTCCAACAGAACCAACCAAACCCGAACCACCAAACAAACGAGATTGCTCTTATGGCAAGTGCCTCTTTAGCATAAGGCCTAGCAAGTGTCATTTCAGGCCAAGGGGGCAAGGGAGGAGAGAGTGTGAACAGATAAACTTGGGCAAGCATGTGTTACTTTTGATGTCTTCGTAAAAATTCCACATGTATTGTTTTAGGTGCAGCAGCACCTGGTGGAGGAATTCATTAAACTTCATATTAAAGTCTGAAATTAAAATTGGCGATTAGGAAATTGTTTTTTTCCCTCTATTTGATTAAACTCTGTAATGTTGCCTTTAATTTCCACTCATGCTCTTTCTCTTTCTCATTCTCTCTTACACACACACACACACACACACACACACACACACACACACACAGAGAGAGAGAGAGAGAGAGAGAGAGAGAGAGAGAGAGAGAGAGAGAGAGAGAGAACTTTAAAGCCCAATTCAAAACCCTAGAATCAGTCAGTACAGAATCAACTCTTCTCTGCATTTGGACCAAATGTCTGCCTCCCATTACGTGTGTGTCTGAAGTCTTTCTGTCGGGTTAGAAGGGCCCAGTGGGCTGTGACATTGTCTTTCTGGATCAACTCTGCCATAGGTTTAGTGACTCACCACAGGTTGCAGAGAGCTCATTAAACATGTTTGATTGATAAGGGAAGTAATTGTGCCAAGAGAAATGCTAATCTTGAAATGGCTGTAAATTCCTGTACTTCACAGGAGGGGTTCCTGTGACCTGGGCTGTTAGTAATGATGCTGGCACCTGTTAGAACTTAGCCTCCCTTTGCTGAGACCAGAAACTTCCACAGGCCCGTTGTCTGCACCCTGAGAGGCTGGAGTGTGACAGGTAGTGAGCTATATTATATATTATTTGCTATATTATTTAGGAAATTCAGATCATTGTCATCCACTGACTTTTTTTTTGGGGGGGAGCACATTCAAGAGATCTTAGCTAAAAGATGTTTTAGTTTTCCAATAAAAGTAAAAATGAAAGCGTGCATTGCTTGATTCACACCCAAGCAGAGGACAATCACAGGAAAATGAATGAATGGATTTGGAAGTGTGTGTGTGTGTGTGTGTGTGTGTGTGTGTGTGTGTGTGTTGTGTGAATGTGGTGTGTGTGCATTTGGCAAGTTCCCCATGCCCTGTGTGCAGAGGCCAGAGTACACCCTTGGGTGTCCTCTACTGCTCCCCCACTTTGCTGACCCTGGAGCCCCGGATTCTGGTCAGTCAGGCTCAATAGTGACCCCAGTGACTCTCCCATCTTCCTTCCCCTCAGATGTGGACACCCACCCTCCGATTTTTGGTGGGTGCTGGGACTTGAACTCAGGTCCTCATGCTTGCACAAGTGCTCTTACTCAGCCATCTATCTCCGCAGGCCCAAGAGCTGGCTTTGTGAAAACTTTCCATTGTCAAAGCTGCAAGTTTTGGTCAATCTGAGCCTCCATATTCATCTCGAGAAACACACCTGTGCTTTTCCAAAGGTGGTCATCCACAAATGTTGTGCAAATCCATGTAGATACACCTGTGTCTCTCTTCCCTCATCCCGTCACATTCCTGAAAAAGAGCTTAAATGTTCTTTTCTACGGGGACTGGTTAAGATTAAGGGAAAATTATAAGTTTACAAAGCATTGGCAGTTAATCACAAATAATATTTTAAGTCAATGATTATGATCAACGTCTCTGACAATAAGTAATGTTGATTCTATCTCTGAGATGAAGGAAATGGCCCTTCACTAACCTCTAACCCCACAACATAGCTCTGGGCAGTCACAAGTAGGCATTAGGCAAACACAACTGATGGCCAGTCCATGAAATATGTGACTCAGACTTAAGCAATGGAAAGTAAGGAAAAAGGAAATGACCACCGACCAGAGAAGACTCTGGACTAGTGAGTGAGTATATGGTGTCCCGGCTTACACCCTCAGCAAGGGAAGGACATGATTTATGAGTTTTATGAGTATGTAGCTTAGTTGATAGCATTACACCAAGGCTGAGCTCTCATTAGTCTTTAAAATATTTTATTTCTGAGAGAGAGAGAGAGAGAGAGAGAGAGAGAGAGAGAGAGAGAGAGAATGGGTATGGGTGCACCAGGGTCTCCTGCCACTGCAAAAGAAATTCAGACGCTTCTCCACTTTGTGCATCTGGCTTTACATGGGTGCTGGAGAATTGAACCTGGGCTGTCAGGCTCTGTAGGAAAGTGCCTTTAACCACTCAACCATCTCTCCAACCCTGACTTTTTAATTTTTTGGACAAATGTATGATGCTTCTTAAGGCAAGACCTCACAGGAAGACTTGGGGAAACTCCCAGCAGATAAGAAATTTCTGTGCTATCCTGACAACTCTACTGTAGACTTACTGTAGAGTTTCAAAATGGAAGCAAAAAGAAAAAGATTCTATTGATCATAGAGAGAATGTCTGTAGCGTTACTTCACAGATGACAGGTCAATAACACTATAAGTGACCCTATTTGACAAGAATGTCTGCACTTACACTTAAAAGAACCATGGCCCTTAAGGACCCTCCATGATGTCTTCTTAGTCGGGCCTTTGGCTGGTCAGTATCACATGGTTTCTTGGTGAAATGAACCTGGAATTGAAGATGATGAGTACCACAGTGTGTTTGGAATTGTGAGGAGAATTCAACGACTATTCCTGTGTAGGTAGCTCACATCATGGTGTCCCATCGATAATCAAGTAACTGACGAGTCCATAGGCATGCAAATTCCATTCATACCAACATGGGTGAAATCAAGCAGTAAATTATCAATTCAAAATCAGAAGCTGTCTATCAAGATTAAGGAAATTTCCCATTTCCTGCAGAATTGGTGGCACTAGCTATAAAGCAAGATCAATATTAATTAAGACATCTAGAGTGAAGAATAATAAATTACCGAAAGTAGTCGGTTGAAAGAACTTGTTAGATCATTATAGAATTGGAAGGCAAGGAAATTTTAGAGATCACTGGCTCCAGCTTCTTGTTATTGATATGTTTGCAAGATCACCCCACTGTTACAAAGGACACAATTAGAGCAGGGGTTTCCTGGGCCAATCATATCTCTCTGAGGCACCTGGTGATATCAGACTCTGGCCTCTTTGGTCTTTCTGCACAGACTCAATACCAGCGGCTCTCCAGAAAATTCTTAGGCTCCTGTATTAGATCCACCTGCTTTAGGCATCTCAGGACACCTGAAAATATATACAAAAGCTCGTGTGTTCCTATTTAAGTTTTGCTAAGGTGGTCTCTAGTAGTTTCCATCTGATCCTTAAAGTGGATTTAGTGCTGAAAAGGGTAGGAGCACTTGTTCTAGAGTCCAAAAATTGTAATTCATTCTTCCAGAGTTGAGTTCATTCTTTTAGTGTGCCAGATTTTAACTGGGAAGTGGGTAACTCAGCCCTGATTGGTTCGCTGAAGTTGCCATACTCGGGGAAATCAGATGATATCCTTTGGCCTCTGACAATGGAGAAGGCTTCTGTTATGTATGTCCCATGTGTTTACACTTACTGCCCCAACTTGACAGCTTTCTAAGGAAGGAGGATGGCTTCAGACCGTGATCATGTCAGAGCATGGAGCCCTCATGGGCCAGGTCAGGGTCACCCAAGGAGGGCTTGACAAGTTGGCATGACTCTCTTCTATCTCTTCCACCATGTCCCCTCTCAAGAGTGCAGCAGCCAAGTTCTATGCTGGGGGATGGGTTTGGAGTCCAGAACTTGGAGAAATAAATTTCTGTTGCTTACAGATTAGAGTATTACACAGGGACCTCTGGAGGAGCAGAGCCAGTGGAATGTGTGCATATGAATATTATAAAAGGGGATGATTGGTTGGATTGGCTTATGTGACGGTGATCCGACAATCATCATCAGCACGCTGATTGGGAACGAGTTTCCCAATCCAGAAAGTGGGACACCTAGGCTATATGAATCCAGCCCCGAAAGCCTGGGAATTCCTTGAAGAGGCACCGAGTCCACATCGAAAGGTCAAAATAACTTGGGTCTGTTTCCAGGTGGCCTCAGGGATAGACAAGTGACTCAGAAGAGGCAGGGGCTTGCAGATTTATATGCTGCCTTCCTCCAACTGCCTTTTTATCCCCCCAAGCAGCCTTGTTGAGAGGTGCCACCCACATTCAGAGCAGGCACTGCCCCACCTATCAACCCTCAGACACACAGTCCTCCACAACTCTCAATCAGTGAAGTTCACAATGAAGACCAGCAGTCACATCAAGTCTGTACATTTTGTTGCAGCAGTACAGGTGAGCTACACTAACTTGTCTATAAAGTAGAAGACACTTCTGAACCCCTACTATGTGCTGATCTCTGCTCTCGCTGGTTTAATATAGTAACTGATGATCATGACAGGTAGGCGTTGTCCTGTCCCGTTTCACAAATCAAGGGACCCAGCTCTGGATGGTTTGCTACTTTGTGTCTAAGTTGCAAGGCTGTATCTTTGAAGCCACCCTTCTCAGAGACCTGTAATTCTACCATCAGACTCTGTTTCGATCCTTGCTTGCTGGATGCAGTGGATAAGCAAGGTGAGCACAAGCAGAGGACTGGGGCTCAAGGCATTATGGGATTGGTTTTGGGATGGTTCCTGTAAGTGTGGGTGACTGTGTCTTCACCTCCTTTCAGCATACTTCGTCTAAAAGCCTCTCCTGCTCTCAGCCCTTTTCCTCTGATCTATAAAGAGGGATGGTGACAGTGTTTACCCCATGAGGGTCGCCGAGGATGATGTGAAATCACATCCTTAACTCTGGGCAAGCCGAACAGTCCCTTCCCCATGGCAGCCAGATATGTCAACCCTCACTCACTGTGTGAGTGCAGACCGTTGTGTGACCTCAGTGACTCTAGGTAAAATTCAGTCAAAGAATAAATACGCAATCTAGAGTCTGAGCATCTCTTTTCACCTGAGGTGAAAGGTCCAGGTTGCCTCCCAGGGTGGAGGGAATGCAAGAAACAGAAGTTTTGTTTGCATGCTTAGAACTTAGGTTTTCAGATAGGAAAGTCCAGACAAAGCTCCAATTCTCCACGTGAGCAGGAAGCGTGTTTCCAGAAGAATCAGGGCCCTGAGTACAAATCATGGTGTGGGAGCTGCCTGTCAGAGGGAAATTGCAGCCTCTTTTCCAATTAGCCGGCACTTAATAGAGGAAATGAGATTTCAGAAGTTGTTTCGATGATGGAAACTAAGTAGGGCGTGCAGAACCTGCCGGGTGTGAGGTGCAGCTCGGGAGAGGTAAGAGCCTGACAGAATGTTCAAATGGAATAGGGTGCTGGGTGGGGTGATGGATGCCTGAAAAGCTGAGGCAGGTAGATGAGGAATCCGAGACCAAGACACCGTCTCATTGATAAAAACCCAAACCAAAAATGTCAGGAAGGGCACCAAGAAAGGACCAAGAGATTAAGAAATGAAACAATTGTAGTGACCTTTTTCATTCACAGGGGACTCTTCTCGATTTAAAAGACAATTTCAGTGTAAACCCCTCCATGCAGACACCTTCCAGAGCCAATCCTCTGTGGTCTAAAATGATTCTCAAAGCTCCTTTCTCTGTAATTGGGACACATGTGATATGCTTTTTTTCCCCCATTCAATCATGCAGTGATTGGAATGAAAGATTAGCAACGATCTTTATTTATTTATTTATTTTTAAATATTTTATTTATTCATTTTCAAGCAGAGA
>PVHP010035430.1:0-18374 GCA_004024765.1 Zapus hudsonius | reverse complement strand
ATTTCCATACAAGGAGATAATAAATTCCCTGGAAATGCACAACACGTGGAGGTAAAGCAGAAACCAGCGCCATAATTTCAGCAGGCTCTCAAACAAAGAAAAAGCCCGCACTGCCTCCAGTAGGTGGGCGTGGCAAGGCTTGGCCCTGGGAATGGGGCTGGGCCGCCCCGCCTCCTTACCTCACATGAATGGCTCACTACATTTTATGGGAAATGTGATTGTTTTGATTGTGCTTGTAAATATCACCTCACCTATGAGAATCATGGTGTGTGATATGAAATTTATTTCTAAGATTCTCCAGGTCAGTGTTTTTTGAGACACTAAGGATCTCAGGGTGAGGAGAGCTATTGGTACAGAGTGTATACCTTCAATAGACAACAGAGTCAACTATTTCTTTTCATCTAACATACCTCTTTACTTAAAGATCAATCCTTTAAAAAGATTTACCAAGAACTGGATTATGATAAATCTTGAATTCTTTATTTGACCGTGAGTGTGGACTGCTCAACTTTGGATGCATGGAGTGCTGTGTGCTCCTTTCTTCCTTAGGAGATCAGGCCACCAACAAGGAAAGGGAGGAAGGGGCAGTGTGGCCACAGTGGGTGTGACACACTTAGACTGATGGAGGTTAATTTGCAGGTGGCCACACATGGTGGTTCTAAACTGTCTAACTTCTTTTTGCAGTTTTTCTCAGCTTGCTATTTCATATCTGCTACTAAGACAAAATGTACCCATGGAGCTCTTTTTATCTTCAGATGTGTCCTAGTTTGAGCATATTTTAGAAATAGTAGAAATGCAATCAGGTTTGGTCAATGAGTTGGGGGAGTGACTTTTTTTAAGTGTACATCATTTACAGAAACTCTGAGCTAAGTGTCACATTAGGCTTGTTCCTCATGGACACTAAAGATGGACAGGAGTTCTGGGATCAAAGCAGGTTTAGGAATAGTAGCCTCTGGACTGATGGATCTTCTTTCATATCCTGAACCGATTATCCTTCTAACCCTCTAGCCATGTTCATGCCTGCATCTTAATGTCCGTCTTCCTGATGGCATTCTCTTTCCTCCTCATTCCCACCCCCATCACTTCAGTCACACAGGATCCATGGTGTCTATGATTGTGCCTGGTGGTATATCACAGTTCCTTATGTATTAAAGAAGCAATGCACAGGGAGGGAGGAGATTTAAGGAGAGGGTATTGTATGTAAGTAAATAGTGATTACTAGGGACAGATTACTAGGGGAGCAATGACCTAAGAGGGCTCAGGAGGAGGTGTTGTTTCTGAAAAAGGTCCTGAAATCGGTGCAGGGCTCGCTGCCTGCTCTGGCCAGGTGGGAACACGCCCGGGAGGCCCGGCATGGCCGAACTGCTCACAGAATGGTTCATTTCTCCGTTAGTCCTGTGCTGCTTCTTCTGGTCTCGACTGGTGGCTGGGTCGCTGGGAGCTTGTCTGGCTGGCTGGCACTGGGTGAGGTCCGCCCCGTGTTACAGTTCTGGGAGTGTCTGCTTCAGCAGGGGTGGTGGCGATGGCAGAGGCGGGGTGGA
The DNA here is from genome assembly GCA_004024765.1 of Zapus hudsonius. Taxonomy (NCBI): domain Eukaryota; kingdom Metazoa; phylum Chordata; class Mammalia; order Rodentia; family Dipodidae; genus Zapus; species Zapus hudsonius. The sequence continues at coordinate 16,833 of PVHP010035430.1, read as the reverse complement.
CCTGGGCAGCTGTGGTGGTGTGCCAGTGGGCTCGAGAATCCCCAGGAGTGTTACAGCTCTGGAAGCATGGCTTCCTAGGGAAAACACGATTCCCCGTGTGTACAGCTCTGGTAATGGGCAAAGATACCCCAGGGGAAATGGAATGGAAATATTTCCCGTTTATTGTAGGAACACCATTGGTTAAATAGAGGAAGAGGAGGAGGAAGAGGAAGAAATGGGCAAAGGAGGTTGGCAGTGACCAGCGACCTGTGAATGCCTGCTTTGCATGTGGACGTGAGCTTAGGCTCGTATTAGATGGCGGGGGGCAGGGGAACTGTCACCTTCCAGGCACAGCTGGGTGCAAACCTGGATTCATTGTGGCTTGCTTAGAGAGGGAATTTTAGTGCCAAGGGTGGAGACAGGGGAAACGCCTACCAGGTTTGCCAGGTTTCAGACCCATTCTCAAACACCCTTAACCCTCCGTGTCCCATTTAGCAATACTAACAGGGAAGGATTGAGTAAAGGATGGGTGAGACGGGTTAGTCAAAATCTTAGAGGTTTAGAATAAGCCATATGGAAACCTACTTCTTTGGATAATGATAGACCCAGTAGCCATGGATTGTTACTTGAAAATTAAAGTGCCAGAGATGGGATACCTTCCATTGAGTTGTTGGACAGGGAGGTTCCTGAGTCCCCCAAAATATTACAGGCCATTTCCAAGGATCTTAGTTACCCACCAGAATGATATGTTAACACCCTGTTGCTGAAGACCACATATACTTGGGCTGCAGGTCACTGAGAAATCAAGCTGGAGCTGAGCAGGAATCCTCCTCACTGATAACCAGCTAACAGAAAGCTTGAAAAAGCTATGTCTACATGCAGCCAATGGGAGTAGACATAATCAGTGGTGGTGAACACCTGTGGATTTTGCAAGCCTTAAGACTGGCCAGCCAGGCCAAATGTGACAACTAGGGCAATAGTGGCATGTCTATTGTGGAGATAACCAACTGTTCTCTAACTGGACTAGAGCCCTGCTCCACAGGAGGAATACATGCCTGGTACTGAAGACCTAGTAAAAACTCTATAGTGTGGGAGGTCATGAGCCCTAGGGAGTAATACCTACTCTTTTTTGGCTAAATACATTTATTATACCTAATTATTATATATCATTAAATACATAATATATTAACAACATTATATTAAATACATAATAATAAATGTATGTATTATTAAATACATATATTATGCAATTTTTAAATGACCATACCCATATGATACTGCTACTCTCTCTTTTGGTGAGACACCACAGTGCTGAGAAGTGACAGTGGAGTATTCTGCACTAGCTCATTTCTATCACACTTCCAGAGGCTCAGGGTCTGTTGCAGAAGAGGTGGCAGAAAGATTGTAAGAGTCAAAGGAAGGCTAAGACTTTTTACAATGCAAAGTTCCAGACACAAAATATCCTTAATATTCATGACTCCACAGTGCCTGATAACACCTACACAAAATTGGAGGAAAAGATGATGACACCGAAACAAAATGGAGACTGAGAGGGAGAAGAGATAAGGGGGAAGATGGGGAGGGTATCATAGTGGCTTATTGTCTATAATTATGGAAGCTATCAGTAAAAAGTTTTGAAATTAAATTTAAAAAAAGCAATACACATCTTTTACACTATTTGTGATGGTTAGGTTTTGTTGTCAACTTGGATCTTTTTAATTATCTTGGTGGGTCTCTGAGGATGTTTAAAGGAAGGCAGCCTCTCAGTAAGGGGCAGGATGTAAAGAAGCTCAAAGAAGCTGAAAGTAAACATCCTTTCCTGTGTGGGAAATGCAGGAAGGAAATTCCAGAGACTCAGGAAGCCATTAAGCCTGGGAAAGGGTTGTAAGACCCCACCCTAAGCTATATAAAAGGGAAGAGATTCTCTCCTTGGCCCCTCTTGCCTGTTTCCTGTTTTGTGTGTGTGGTGTAGGTGCTGGGTTTTTTGCTCTGCTTCAACCTGTGAAAGAGGGCCAGCCTCTTTTGCTGTTACAGAACTTCCTCTCAATCTGTAGTTTCAATAAATACTTTCCTCCCCCAAATTGTGCCTGGTTTGAAGATTCATCCCAGCGGCATGTGGCTGACTATGACACTATTCTAAAATACATTCTACAGATAGCATAATGATTATGAAACATTTTGTAAGGTAGATTATTTTGTATTAAAATATGATAATTGTAAGAAAGTTATAAGTTGACAGCTCTCATTAACACAAATGCAAAAATTCTAAAAAACATTAGCTAATATAATACAGGTATTGGGAAAATTATTTGTAACAACCAAATGAGTCTAAGTCTAGGAATAGAACATACGAAAACAAAATATGAATATCAGATGACCATTTCAACAGATGCATAAAAATATTCAGTAGCAATTAATGTTCAAAAATATAAAAATGAGGAATAAAAGCTAATTTACTTAATTTGTGAAAATGTAGCTATGAAAAGTACATATGTCTTGCATGATTGTTAAGTCTGTTTAAGGAGAAAATGGGCAAGAATACATATTATTAATGCTAAAACTTTTAGACAGTGTAGTATCACAAGTCAAAGAGATAAGTGAATTTAGTTTGGATAAGATACCACCATTTATCTAGTTTGGTAAATATTATATGCAAAAGAATTTAAAATTTAAAATTATAGAATAATAAATGAGCTTGGTGGGACGGCAGAACACAAGTTTGCCCCAAAATTAATTTTATTTATACACACTAGCAAAAAAAAAAAAAAGCCAAACCACAAGGGAATACTAAATTGAAAATACATCATTTACATTGAAGTCACATATATGAAGTACTTTAAACATTTTTATAAAAGTAATTTATAGGAGGAAAGGGTTTATTTTGGTTTATATTTTTGAGGGAAGTTTATCGTGGTGGGAAAAAATGTGGTAGGAACAGGAAGCTGGTGTCTCATCGTTATATCATCATTAAGGAAGTAGAGCTTCATGCATGCTTTCTCTTTTTCATAGAGTCAAGTAACACAGCTCATGGGATGATGCTACCCACAGTTAGGGTGGTTCCTCCCACCTCAACTAGTCTAATCTAGAAAATCCGTTATGGTTATGAACAGAGATTTATCTCCATAGTGACTTTAATCCTGTTAAATTGACAACTAGAGTATTAATCATCACAAAAGATATGTGATATTTATACACAAAAAATCTTAACAGATATATCATATCTGAATGTTGGGAGACAAAATTTGTAAAGTATAATCTCACTCCATTATTTATAGTTTCAATTAATGTAAATCAAAATTTATGGGTAGCTTAGAAACTATGTATGGAAATTGTTGTCCACTCCTTTCCTAGCACCTCTGACCCTGTGGTCATGTGTGCCCAGGCACATCCTGCTATAAGGAGAGATGAGAATGAACAGGTTAGACCAGTGTTGAATGCAAGCACAGTGAATACCAATCTATCCTTGAAGTGACTAGACAGGGAAAAACCCATCTTAAATCTGATATGTATGAATGACGGGTTTTTCATATGCTTAACATTATGGGATATACAGCCCACACTTGTGCAGATTGCCCAAAGTTTTATTGTCATTCAGGGTAAGGATACACCTCATGACTAGCCCTATGCATAGACTTCTCTCTCTGCTTAAACTCATGAAAGGACCCCTAGGAAGGAAACTTAGGCTCTTGAGCCTTGCATGTTTGAGTTCATTACCCCTGTGGAGTATATTCTATGCTTTGACTCTCATTTTAAATAAATTCATGTTTTCACTGCTACTCTGTGTCATGTACAATTTGTTGTCCAATTAATTACATTATGAGATTCCCTGAAAGTCCCTCCAGTTACAGTGTGTGAAAGCCATTTGGTATCTTCTTGAGTAATATTGCAGTCCTAGCTGATATGAGTATATCAGCTCCACTATCTAAAGTATAAATAGCCTTTGGATGCTGCTTTTCCTGTGTTGTGGGATAAAGATTAAGATTCTTGGGATGAAGAGATGGCTCAGCAGTTCAGGAACTTACCTGCAAAGGCTCACAACCTGGGTTTGACTCTCCAGTATCCATATAAAGCCAGATGCACTGTGGCATATGCATCTGGAGTTTGTTTACAGTGGCTAGAGGCCCTGGTGCAACCATTCTCGCTCACTCTGTGTTTCTCTTCTCTCTATCTCTTTCTGCTTACAAATAGTTAAACATATTATGTTGTTGTTGTCACTGATGAGTAAGTTTATGTAGGCCAAACCCTCTGACTATACAACAGATAGATAATCTGATGGTCACTGACGTGGAATGCCAATTCCTTGAAAATGAGAAGGATGGTGTTGTAATCAACCTTTCTCTCATTGCTGCAACAAAAAGAAACCAAACAAAAGTGGCTTGTGGAGGAATGGCTTTATTTGGCTTATGGACTCCAGGGGAAGCTAAATCAAGGCAGGCAAAATGATGGCATGAGCAGAAGGGTGGACATCATCCCTGCCACAGCACTGAAAAACAGCAATAGGAAGGTGTGCCAAACACTGGAAAGGGGAAGCTGGCTTATAACACCCATAAGCCTGCCCCTGACAACACAGCTCTAGTGAGGTTGTAAAACCCAAACTTCCATCAGCTGAAGATCAATCAATCAGAACACATTCATTTGTTTGTGGGGGACACCTAGATCAAACCATGACAGATGGAGTAAGCCAAGACTAATTATTGGCAAAATCTTAATACCAAGATGTCTTTTTAATATTATTTTGTAAAGCAAGCACAAGCACAATTTGACTAATGTAATTGATTAATATCTATAATAATATCATCACATAGGGACCCTTGAAGATATTTTTTTAATACTGTCCTATGAATGGTCAGTTTTATTTCAAAGATGTAGGGTCACACATATGGACTGTGTCTCCAAACATAATTTAAAGCAGCTTGGAACTGAGTGGCCTAAATTTGTTTTTTAAAAAAATATTTTATTTATTCACTTTCAAGCAGAGATACAGAGAGAGAGAGAGAGAGAGAGAGAGAGAGAGAGAGAGAGAGAGAGAGAGAGAGAGAGAGAGCACACCAGGGCCACCACTTTGTGGGTCTGCTTATGTGTGTACTGGGGAATTGAACCCAGGGCCTTAGGCACTGGAGGCAAGTTTACTATTTGCTTTTTTAAATATTTTATTTATGAGTGGCCTAAATTTGGTTTCCAACATATGCTATAGCTTATTCGGTAAGCTGTACTCAGGTTATCAGTGTTTTGTCTATCTCATGTTGTGTAGTAAAGGCACTTGTTGCATTATGATCTAAAACATGAGTCATCTGGGGAGATGGGTGGTGGCTGCAGTGCTGTGGCAGAAGCAGCTAGGATAAAAAAGGCAGTGATACTGCTGGCTATAAGCTTCACAAGAAACTGCTTAGTTTAGTTGAAGGCTTGTGCTACTTTATTAATTATGGTAATGGTCTTGGATTCTTTCCAGGGCTAGGTAAAATTTATTGGAACCCAGGCATAGACCTTTGATGTAAAATTACAATACTTTGATTAAGAGACAAGTGGTAAGCTAGGCAGCACATTAGCAGCTGAGTAGACAGGTAGGAAAGGCTAAATGCTAACTATTGATCACTTTTGATTTATTGTAAATGCAGACTGCTTGGGAACTAAGCTGAGGCAGAATAGACCAATTGTTAAAGTGTCATTGTTAAATGTTAAAATACAACTAGTTTCTTTTCTTAACTTTAAGAACTGAAAAATTCTAAAACAGCTGGGGAGACTGCCCAGCCTCCACCATGGTTAGAGGAAACAAAAGTAGATGGTAACCTGGCAACAGTGCCAGTAACTTAACCACACAGTAGCCAGATTTTTTTAACAGTTTCAAAAGGTTTTTAAAATTGTTTCTTCCTAGTGCTCAGCCCTCCTTTTCAACCCTTGCCTGGGAAAAGTCCACACTTTGCGTGCCTAACCCCCCTTTTGGTAAAGAATATATAAGGAAGCTACAAATTGGGTTTGAAGCCACACATCTTTGAGAGCTATCTTGCCTATGGACCAACCCCAGATTTGAGAATAAATCTCTTCTTTCTCACTCATACTGGTGTTGTATTTGTCATTCCAGAGACATTTCTCTTACATTTCTGGAGGCCCCAGCAAGATACTCCTTCACCATGACCTCCACTGGTCAGGGAGGGGCTGCCACTCCCAGGCCTCTCAGCCTGCCAAAAGTCACTGGAACTGGCAAACTTGGACCTCCAGTGTGATTCTGGGGTCCCTTTCCATTAGGCACCAAGGGGGGTTATGAAGCCCTGGGCCAAAGTCTCTGAGTGGAAGAAGACAAGGCCAGGACAGGCTAGATGCCCAGTCCAGACCAAAAAACCTCCCTCAGGGAATTGAAATTGAAATTATAATTAAAATTAAAACTGAAACTGGAATTGGAACTGAAACTGGTCAGATAGAGCCAGCATGTGCGCTGATCACCCACAGGAGATTACATCTGAAGCCTTGATGTGGTTTCAAGATAGCACTGGTATCCAAAGAAAACAGATTACATTGGTTGTTAATTATAAAAAGGATAGAAATTTAAAATTAGGAATACATAACTTCTGAATAAATGTGTGCACTAGTGTATATATGTGGCTCAGCATTCAGGCTACAGGATGATTTTTGCCCTGTGCAATGCCAGCCAAAATTCTTTATCTTTACATCAGTTTTACATAACATAATAGAAAATTCATTGTTGGAGGAATCCTTCATCAAGCCTTAGACTACATGAAATATACTTCAGAAAGGAATATTTAGGAGATTAACATACACTAGGCAAACTAATAACCCTTTGTAAGTTAAGATGACCAACTTTTAATATTAACTGGCTTCTAGAGGGAACTCTGGATGGCCTCCATCCATCCAGTATCCCATTTATAATCCAGAGAAGCAAAAATCTGTAAACATTGTTCCTGAGTTTTGGCAGAACCTCCTTTTTTTCAGTTACCTAGAAAATTAACAATTAAGGAATAAATTAAATATTTCTTAAATATACATGTTGAGCTAAAATTGTAAAGCAAAAAAAAAAAGAAAGTCAAAAAGCTCCCTTGGAATAATAAGAAAATTCAAAGCCAGAGATGCCTCAACACCCCCCACCCACACATACATATTTAATTTGCCTGATATTAAAGTTGAGAATTTATGTCACCATGCCTTAACACATCAAGGTTAAAACTTCAACTCGCTATTAATCTGTTCATGATAAATACTGTAAAAGACTGACTTTAAAATGTTCAACCAAGTTAACTATGTTATTCTGTCTGTCAATCTTTTAATCACTGGAAAACAAAATCATATGATTAAAGTTTGCTCATTAGTATTTACTGTTCTATTATAAGGTTATTATATCTAAAACATTGTAACTTTCAGATGGTTTTTGTTCCTGTCTTGTTCATGCTGGTTTTACTGGGTGATTATCTCTAAAGTTATAATTAAGTCTTATAAATGTAATTTAGTCAGTGTAACTTTGCTTTTAGGAAAACATAGAAAACTCCCAGTGCCCTAAGAAAACCTGTTATGTGCAAATAATGTATTTAAGATAGTTTGTATAAGTGTCATATATTTTATAAATATAAATGTTATTTCATGTTGTTATAAAAATGGTTTGATGTATAAAGGTATTTCTTAACAAAATTACTTTATGCCTATCAAAATGTCTATAATAAATTTTAAAGTCAGGCTGTTTTAGTTCAACAATGACAAGGTTTTGCTCTATTCTTAAGCTTTATGTCATCAAACAATCTCAGTCAAAATCTTACTTAAGAAATCATATCATTTCTAATATCTTAAGTTCATTACTTTTTTTAAGTTTTAAGTTCATAAAATGATCTTCAACTCTGCTATTCTGTTTCCAGCTTTTCAGTCCAATTGGTATCTATGTGAGTATACTGACTAACCAATGTTTTCAAAGACATGCTAAGATTTTATACTGTCTACTCTTTCCTGATATATGATTTCTGGATCCAATCAATTGATTCAAAGTTATTGATAAAATATTATTTCCAGAGCTACTGACATGTTCTACCTATATCTATGACTGACACATACTTAAAATGTATCTACTTTCTATGTTCTAGATATGGCTTATACTGCTGCCTAACAACTAGAGCTTACACTCTTATCTGACAACTAAACATAAATTTTTACTTTGTCATTCTCTAACCAGATCTGCTTTGCTAACCAGATAGATATGTTCTAAACTTCTTTAACTAGATCTGTTTTATTTTTGTTTTTATTTGTTTCACAATTTATTATCAAGAATAATATTGGATTTTATCACGTTTTTAATTGATATTTTTATTATACAAAATTAGATACCTTTTATTAGTAAATATTACATTGTTATCCCCGATTCCCTCCTCCCTGTCCCCAATTAATCAGATATGTGCAGTTTCTCTGAGTGGTCAATAACCATGTGTGAAAGCCATAGTCAATTAAAACATCAGAATTACAAATATAAACAATATTTTGTGTTTATGAAGGCCAAAGACAAAATGTAACTTAAAATGTGTGGTCCCAGATAATCAGGCTTAAATCTCAAGCCTCCAAGTGATAAAGCCCAGCAAAAAAGAAATATAAGAGACAGATCTTAGAATATATATCTGGGATATATTTAAGACAAATCTAGAGTCCACCCTAAGATGTAAAAAGGGACAACAGCCTCAGCTGGTTATAACAGTAACATGTCACCAGGGACTTAAAGGGTCCCCTTAAAGTCATGCTCTGGAAGTCACCTGCCCCTAACAAGGAGACTACACATCTGTGCTCTAGTCACTCTGGAAGCTGACTCGTCTACACATGTCAAAAACCTGAAGAATTAAACATGAGATAAAAGAAAATAATTTAAAAAATACATAATGAATTATATAGGTAAAAGAAAAGGGAATATAGTAGGAAAGATTAAATGTTAAATATTAATCTATTGATTTATTGTAAATGCTGACTGCTTGTGAATTAAGCTGAGGTAGAATAGACTGACCAATTGTTATAGTGTCATGTTAGATGTTAAAGTACATTTAGTCTCTTCTCTTAACTCCATAAACTGTAAAGTCCCCAAAACAGCTGGGGGGGTACTGCTGAGCCCTCAACATGGTTATAATGAGGAAATGAAAGTAGATGGTAACCTGGAAATGGTGCCAGTAACTCCACAACAGCCAGGTATTTAACTGTTTGTTTCTTCACAGTGCTCAACCCCTCTTGTCAATCTCTGCCTGGGAAACATCCCCACTTTGCTTGGCTAATCCCCCCTTTTGACAAAGAGTATATAAGGAAGTGGCAAATTGGGTTTGAGGCCATACTCCTTGGTGAGCTATCCTGGCTATGGACCCGCCCATGGTTTGAGAATAAATCTCTTTTCCATTCATACTGGTGCTATTGCCATCATTCCAGAAGCATTTCCACTACAAGCTCTATCATGAATCCAATCTTTAGCAACTCACTCAATAATAAAATAAATTCTTACTCTTGTGATATGCCCTACAGGGCCCCAATGCAATTCTCATGGGATTTTTTTTTTTTGATACATGGGGTGAAGGTCAATATGAATAAAGCAGAGGGGTATAGGAGTTGCTGAAAAAATTGGTTGTTTCTTTGCTATCACAAACCACATCCAAAAATTTAGCTCACTGATGGCAAGTTTTTTAAGTGAACCCAAATCTATAGCCTGGGTGTAAGGCATAAATTATTAGAACCCATGTATATTGGTGAGTGAGTGGACAAATAATTAATTTCTTTTTACCAATAATTAATCTCTGAAGGTGAAACTTGGGTAAGATTGAATTGGCTAACAATTTTAGGAGGATCTATGATCTATGCCTCCTAACCAAGAAGTGATGTTACTGAAAATGGGAAAGGTGGATTCATTCATAAAGGTGAATCCATAGTGAAAGCCCAAAGTGTGTATATTACCACACAGGGGCAACTGCATCATGGCCAAAAACACAGTACTAGGAATCTTAGGTCATTCTCACACAGCCAGAGCCACCTCAGTTTGATGAGAAAGTTCCTTTCTTTCTGGTCGGCTGCAGGTGTGGAGGGTTAGGCAGTGTTGCTTTGAGTTGCTGTGAGTTTGAGTATCCTTGAGACCACCTTCTTGAATATTAAAAAAATAAGAGTGATGATAGCATGTAGTTTAGGCTTAGGTGTCTTGGCCACCTTGTTCCCTTTATTCCCCTCCTTTTTGTTAAACATCGTTCTTAGTATATTATCATGTGTCTTTTTTGATCTAACACATATCTTTTTAACTGAAAACATGCTTTACATTTGTAATTTTATCTCCATTTTATTGACTGGTCTCTTTTTGTATTTTATATTATAATTATTGCTGGTATTATAAAATTTACAAATAAAAATGACAGCCCAGGAATCTGTACTTTACAGAAAGCATGTACATTTTATCTCAGCAGTTATAAATATAGCCAAAACATATTAACAGTCTTGTGCTTTGCTAATAAACTGTAATTAAACAATTTGCTGTTGAAGATTTAAGTCATAATAAGCATTTAGAAGGCAATTTTAAAATATTTAAAATTTGGCATATAATCCAGGCCAAAGGGCACACGCCTTTGATCCCAGCCCTCCAGAGGCAGAGATAGGTAGGATTGCCATGATTTCAAGATGACCCTGAGACTTCATAATGAAGTGCAGGTCAGCCTGGGCTAGAGTGAGGCCCAACTTTGAACTCCCCCACAAAATGAACCATGGGTTATAGTGGAAACCCTAAGACTTTATATATATAAATATAAATATATTTATTTATTTATTATGAATAATGATATGCATTGTATTAGAAAATCTTGTGAATGTGTCCCTGTTTCCCTCCTCTCTGTCCCTTACCCACTGGGGTACTTCCCCGGTTCATATACTGGATCTGTCCATAGGTTAGGGGTTTATGAACTGCACCAGATATAGCCAGTTTTTCTTTAGTTTTTTTTTCCCCCTTTCCCCTTGTGTATTGTTGCCAAGTTGGGTAATGTCTCTGGATATTCTCCCCCACCATGGCTCTTACATTCTTTCTGCCGCCTCTTCCACTCAGTTCCCTGAGTCATTGAGTCATTGAGTTTCGAGTCTACTTTGTTGTTGAGATCTTAAGTATCTCTGGATCTTTGCCCTGGGTTGTGATGGGTATTGTTGTTGTCTGTCTCCATTGACCTTTCATGGGTTATCAGACTTGCTGTGGTGATTGGTCTCCTGTTTGTCTTGTCACTTTCTCATAGGTTTCATTTGGGACCTGTGAAGGCTAGGTGTGGTTTGTCTCCTGCCAGGATCTCAGCCATCATCCAATGACTTGTTAGTGGAACCGAGTTATCTCCAGCTCTCTCACTGTCTTCTGAAAAATACAAATAGAATCACCACCAGAGAGTGAGAGCAATATAGGTTAAATGAGATAACATTGCTATTTTGGCTAGCTTCTAATGGATGTAGCCTCTCTGAAGCTTTCTGGTAGTAGGAATTTCCCCTAGGAGCCCAAGATCTTGGTCCCCATAGGATTTTGCCATGGATCCAAGTTTCAATTAAGGGTTCCTTGTCAGTAAGTGGATCTCTTAGCCAATCATTAAGCCATTGATTACCCTCCTTGGTTTAGTGCCACTATTGCACAGATGAGCATTGCTTGACTTGGTCTCTTCCATACAGCCATGTGTTCATGATTCTTGTGACAACTGTCTATATTGTATATCAGTGGTCACTATTTCTCCAAATATCATTGACCAATTTCCCATGGCAGCTCATGCAACACCTTCCAATGCTACACATGGGAGCTGGCTACCATTCTGGATCTAGCAGGATCTCTCAGTGTTGTTTGATGACACTTTGTGATTTCTTCAGCAATAGCATCTTACCTTAGGCCTGGGGCAGATATTAAAGAGTTTTGACAGAAGTCTGTCAGGTTTTTGGGTTCTTGTGTGTCTCTTTGATCAACAGCTCAATGTAGGAAGGAACAAATAACTGGAACAGGAAGATGCAGGTTTGAGCAATTATTCTTGAGGTTAGTCTTCCTACCTTTCTATTCATGGCCCCTCATACCAGGTGGTGCCGTCAGCTTCCTCAGGAGCTTACTGTATACAAGCTAGGGTTTTATGGTGTCAATTCATTATTAGTTTAGTTTACTATATGGGTCCCTCCTCCCTCCCATTCACCCGACACACTCTTCCATTCCACCCATTCTCCCATCACCCCCAAAATTCATTCCATCCCCTTTTATAAACTCTCTGTTCACTGACGGATTTTTTAAATGTTCTGGTTTAAAACGATTAGGAACCACACATGAGGGAAAAGATGTGGTGCTTGGATTTCTGTTCTTGTGTGTGGTCCCTAAGAATGATCTGCTCCAAGTCCAACCAGTTTTCTTTAAATTTCAATATGTCCTTTTTCCTGTTAGCTGCATAGAATTCTTTAGTGTATATGTACACCAGATTTGATATCCATTCATCCAGTGATGGGCATTTGGGTTGATTCCATTTCCTTGCTATTATGAACTGAGCTGCTATAAACAAGGTTGAGAAATACTTCAGCAAAGAAACTTGGGGGTAGATGCCCAGTAGAAGGATAGCTGGGTCTGCAGGTAGCTCTACATCCATCCCATTCAGAAGCCTCCACACTGCTTTCCATAGTGGCTATACAAGTTTGCGATCCCACCAGCAGTGAATGAGGGTTCCTTTCCCCCACATCCTGACCAGTATCTATTGTTAGTAGTTTTTTTTAATGATTGCCATTCTGACTGGAGTTAGATGGAATCTCATTATTGTTTTGATTTTCATTTCTCTGATGATTAATGACATTGAACACTTTCTCAAATGGGAGTTGGTCATTTGTATTTCTTCTTCTGTGAATTCCCTGTTGAGTTCAGGTCCCCATTTTGTAAAAGGGCTATTTGATATTTTTTACTTAATTTTTTGAGGTCTTTGTACATTCTAGATATTGAACCTCAGTATTGTAACTGGCAAAGATTAACTCCAAGTTTGATGGTGATCTGTTGGCTTTGAGTATGGTATGCTTGTCTGTACAGAAGCTTTTTAGCTTGATGAGATCCCATTGGTTAAGTGATTGTTGTGCTTCCTGGGCTATTGGAGGTTTGTTCAGGAAGTTTTACCCTATTCCTATCTTGTAGAGAGTTCCCCCAATTTTTCTTCTTAGGATTTTCAGAGTTTTAGGTCTTATGTTGAGGGATTTGATTCATTTGGAGTTGATTTTTGTGCATGGTGAGAGGAGAGGGTCTAGTTTCATTTCTTGCAAATATTTATCCAATTTGTCCAGTACCATTTGTTAAAGATGCTGGATTTATTCCAGTTAACATTATTGGCAAATTTGTCCAATATGAAGTAACTATAGTTGGTTGAGCTTTGGGCAGAGTCTTCAATTTTGTTCCATTCGTCTGTCTATTTTTGTGACAGTACCATGCTGTTTTTGTTAAATTGGCTTTGTAGTATATGTTTAGGTTAGATATCATGATACCACCTGATGTGCTTCTTTTTCTAAGGATTGCTTTAGTTGGTATTCCAAACAAATTTGCAAAATATTTTTCTATGTCCGCAAAGAAGGAAGCTGGTATTTTTTTTGTTATTGCATTAAATCTGTATATAGCTTTTGGAAGTATTGCCATTTTCATGATATTAATTCTACCTATCCAGGAGCATGGGAAATCTTTCTATTATTTTACGTCATCCTCAATTTCCTTCTTGAGTATTTTTATGTTTTCACTATACAAGTCTTTCACCTCCTTGGTTAGTGTTATTCCAAGGTGTTTGATTTTGTTTGTGGCTATTGAAAATGGGACTGTTTCACTTATTGCTTTATCTGTATGCATGTCATTTGCATACAGGAAGGCTACTGATTTTGTGTGTTAACTTTGTATCCTGCCACTTTGATGAAGGAGTTTATCACCTTCAGGAGTTTACTGATACTATTCTTGAGGTCTGCTATGTATAGTACCATGTCATTTGTGAAAAGGGATAGTTTCACTTCTTCCTTTAAAATTTGTATACCTTTTATGTCTTTCTTCTGTCATATTTCTTGGGCTAGAACTTTAAGGATTATGTTGAAGAGCAGTGGTGAGAGTGGGCACCCCTGTCTTATTCCAGAATTTAGTGGGAACTCCTTGAGTCTTTCCCCATTGAGTATTATTTGGTATTTAAGTGTTTTGCATATGGCCTTAATTATATTGAAATATAGGCCAAGTCTCAAGAATTTTGATCATGAAGTGGCATTAGATTTTGTCAAAGGCTTTCTCTGCATCGATTGAGATGAGCATGTGATTTTTGTGGTTAATTTTATTAATGTGATGGATTATGTTGATTGACTTCCATATGTTGAACCAACCCTGCATCTCTGGAATGAAGCCTACCTGATCAAGGTGGATAATAATGTTGTTGAATTCAGTTTGCAAGGATTTTATTCAGAATTTTTACATCTAAGTTCATCAGAGATATAGGTCTATAGTTTTCTTTTCTGGATTTATCTTTGTCCGGTTTTGTTATTAGAGTGATGCAAGCTTCATAGAAGGATTGTGGAGGTGTTCCCTCTTCTCTGATTACTCTAAAAAGCTTCAAAAAGAGTGGTTTGAGTTCTGTGATGAAGGTCTGGTAGAATTAAGTTGAGAATCCATCAGGACCTGGACTTTTTCTTATTTGGAGGTTTTTGACTACATTATCAATTTCAATTGATGTAATAGGTTTATTTAGGAGATTTACCTGCTTTGGGTTTAGTTTTGGTAGGTGGTAGCTATCTAAGGATTCATCAATTTCTTCCAAATTCTCCAACTTTGTATAATAGAGGTTTTGGAAGTATGTCCTGATGATTTTTCCAATTTCATTGGTGTCTGTTGTGATCTCTCCTTTATCATTTCGGATTTTGTTGATTTGGGCCTTCTCTTTATCTGTTTGGTTAGATTGGCCAGGGGTTTGTCAATCTTATTTTTTCAAAGAACCAGCTCTTTGTTTCATCAATTTTTAAAGTCATTTTCTTAGTTTCTAATTCATCAATCTCTGCTCTTATGTTAATTATTTCTTTTCATCTTGAGCTCCTAGGGTTGGATTGTTCTAATTATTACAAGGCCTTTATCTGGTTAGTTAGGTTATTAATTTGGGATCGATCTGTCTTTGTTATAAAGGCATTCAGTGCTATAAAATTTCCCCTTAGGACTTCCTTCATTGTGTCCCATAAGTTCTGGTATAATATATTTTTATTATCGTTTAGTTCAAGAAATTTTTAAATTTCCAATTTGATTTCTTGAATGACCCATTCATTGTTTAATAGTATATTGTTCAATCTTCAATAGTTGCTGTGATTTCTATTTGTTCTCTCATTGTTTATTTCCAGCTTCAATGCATTGTGGTCTGATATGATGCAGGGTACTACCTCGATCTTCTTGAATTTGTTGAGGCATGTTTTATGTACTAATATGTGGTCTATTAAAAAGTACTTTGTTTCATTTGAGAGAGAGAAAGAAAGAGTGAGTGAGTGAGAAAGAAAGGTAGATAAGAAAGAGAGGGAGAGAAAGTGTGTGTGTGTGGGGGGTGGGCCTAGACCTCCTTCTACTGCAAATGATCTCCAAGTGCATGTGCCTGTTAATGCATCTGGTTTTATATGGGTACTAGGTTATTAAACTCAGGCCATTAGACCTAGCAAGCAAGTACCTTTGACCACTGAGCAATCTCTCCAGCTCACTCCCCCTCCATGACTTTTTGAGATGCCAGGAGTGTGGGATGGCTTCCAGGGAGAGCTGGCCACTCAGGATGGATTGTTCCCTAGCCTGTAAACAGCCCAGATAAGGGAGTAAAATTGCAATCCCAGAGACTTCATCACTAGTTACAGATGTTGGACTTGGAACTATGGAACTTGATGTTTTCTCTGTTTATTTTAGATCCTTCTTTGCAATGTCATATTTTGTAGTATGGATGTTTACTCTGTATTATTGTGTGATTTTGGTTTTACAGACTCACAGTTAAGAGCCCTTATTCCAGGGGGATGTTTGAACAATGTTGGGATTGATTTTTAAAATGGGGACTTTTAAAATTGTCCTGAATGCCTTGCCTTTCACATAGATGATCATCGGGTTATGGGGACCAGGGGCAAAAGGTGGTGGTTTGAGTCAGATGTCCCTATAAACTAATGTGTTTTAAATGCTTGGTCCCATGTGATAGCAACTTATATGAAGCCTTGTTGTATGTGTTGTTGGGGCTAGATCTAGAGGTTTATTAGCCCAAAGCTTACCAGTATAAATTCAGCTCACTCTTGTGTTGCTTTTTTCCACTTGCGGTTGGCAAGGAGGTGATATCCAGCCACTGCTCTACAACCTTTTCCCTGTCATCATTAACCTTTTCCTAGAGAATGTCAGGCAAAATAAAAACTTTGCCTCATGTCAGCTGTTTTTGGCAGCATGTTTTATCCAAATTATGAGAAGGTAACTACAACAGTAAGCAATACCAGTGAGACTCACAATCCATCTTTATGACCAGAAAAAAAAGCCAACTCCCTTTCAGTAAAGTGTCAGGATACAAAATTAATTCACACTAACATTTCTCTATACCAATAGGTATCACTGTTGAATGGGGGGGGTGATTGGGAATAAAGTACTTTGATCTTCTGCCTCAAAAAAATTAAAGAAACAACCATATTCATAATTGTCTGAAAATTGTCTTGGAATAAACCTAACCAAGGAAATAAAATACCTCTACAATGAAAGCATTAAGACACTTAAAAGAGAAACAGAAGACACTAGACAATGGAAAAGCATTGTCCATGGATTTGAAGAATCAATATTGTGAAAATAGCTTTCTTATCAAAAGCAATTTGCTGATTTAAT
This sequence comes from Zapus hudsonius, assembly GCA_004024765.1. Taxonomy (NCBI): domain Eukaryota; kingdom Metazoa; phylum Chordata; class Mammalia; order Rodentia; family Dipodidae; genus Zapus; species Zapus hudsonius. The sequence goes on along the minus strand of PVHP010035430.1, from coordinate 53 downwards.
GTAAACCTCATCAAATTTCAATGCCATTCTTCACAAAAATAGTAAAATCAGTC
>PVHP010035429.1:5885-18639 GCA_004024765.1 Zapus hudsonius | reverse complement strand
GAGACTTCCTTAGTCATATCATGTTGTTAGATGAATTTGCATATTTTTAATGTAAACTAGAAATAATGAGCCTGCTGGTTGAAAAATATATGCACTGAACAGTAATGGAAAGAAAGCACACACATTGGGTGACTGCAAATTGATTAATGTGTGGTTGAGTGGATAAATATAACTAAACCTCCTCAGTAAGCTAGTTTCTCTCTCCAAATAACTTTCTGACCCTACAGTTTTCCTGTTTTGTGAAGGTCATCATAGTTATATCTATTTTGTTTCACAATGTACTGCATTATAAAAATTATCCAAACATCACTATAATTATCACAGTGGTCAAGATTACACTAGAGTATCAAATCCAGCCATTGTAGACACTGTGCATTACCCAACACCACCTAAATAGGATTGCACGAAAGCCCCCAGCAAGAAGCTACACTCCTGTTAACTCTTCAAGAATACTGGGACATCAGTGACTAGGAGGAGCTGAGTGTTGTAGGTAAAGAAGAAATTGTCGTAGCTATCTTGCCCACATTAGTGTTTGACCTACCCTCCAGTAGCTGTAACGTAATCCATTGGTATGTAGGAAGAGACCCATAGCTCCCACCAACCCACAAGCTAAGAATGTCTTCATAAAGTGTCTGAAGAATATAGCAGAGATTTCCCCACTTGACTATAACGGCCTATCTCATGTTTAAACCAATGCGTTCAAAGTGTTTTAATTTATAACTATCTTTGTTATTTGCCATCAAAGACATCATGAAATGTCAGCACATTAAAACATGGTAATTGGTAATCTGAATTTTTTCTTCAGGTGATGGTCACTTATATGTGGCCCCAGAAGAAACTATTATTTCCTTTGAGGTATAAGCTGTGCTTTCTGTGCCAACATGTCACAAAACAATGAATCAATTGCTCTCAGTGTGTTTTGTAGCATACATGGGTACCAATGGGGTATTTCTCTAGGGCTAGCACTCTAAATTGATGTTTGATTCTGGAGTCAGAAATTGTGCACCTTATTTAAAAAGGTGTAGTTTTTACAACAGAAAAAAATATATACATATATCACAACACTTTTCAAATATGTACAGTCTACACTCTCTGGAAATAATTACACACTAAAATGAATTGAACTATGATACAGTAACAAAATATTAAAATATAAAATGTAAATACATATTTCCTCAACTTAGTATGTTAAATATTACACATATATTAAGTCCTGAAATGTTCGTAATACAATTGTACATTCAACCTTTGAAAAACAAACACAGAAGATTGCATCTTAAAAAATAAGGCATGACTTGAATAAATAAACTGTTTTTACTTAAATATGCAAAAGTTAAATAAGATACATATATGAAAACCTATTTCTTCAGACTCTGAGTGTGATAAATGTGTCTCACTAAATATTCCTAAAGCAATTTTAATTGACAACATATGCTAAACATCACAGAGAAATGTGTATGAAGCATTTTGCATCTGGTAGAGGTTCTTAAAGTTAATTTCTCTTTAACGTCTTTGCTTCTTTTGTTTTTTAGTGTGCTATGCTTTTGTCTGTCATATTCCAATACTGTTATTTTATATTTTATAGGGAAGAAAGTAAATATGATCTTGGTAACAATAAAGGAAGTGCCTCCTAGGTCCCAATCCCCTTTAAATAAACTCCACAACTTGTGATTTCTCCACAAATAACTCAATAATTCATGATTTCTCCTTGATTTCCACCACCAGTGCTGCCAGAATGGACTTCTCTTCACTCTTCTCTCGCCTCTTGGGCAAGAAGGAGATGCACATGCCAATACTGGCAAGACAACCCTTCTGTATAAACTGAGGTTAGGGGCGATAATCACCACCTTTCCTACCTGCAGTCTTGATATGAAAATGGTAGAATGTAAGAACAACTGTTTCAAAGTTTCTGAAAGTCTTTCTGGTGAAAAAGCACATTACATCTGGCAGAACTGAATCCAAGAAACCAGGGCTTGATTTGGGGGGTGGACAGCAACAGCTGCGGTTAATGCATGGGGCCAGTGCTGGGATCAAAATGATGCTGGAGCTGGCAAACCAGCAGGACCTGCTCAGGCCATGGATGAGCTAGGTCTGCAGTCTCCTAAGTACACAAAGAAATGGCATATTCAGGCCTGCTCTGCTACACAAGGGACTGGATTGGCTGTCAAATGAGCCTTTAATCCCAGCACCCAGGAGGAGAAGCAGGGAGGTCTCTCTGAGCTTGTGACCAGCCTGAGACTACATAGTGACTTCCAGGTCAGTCTTGGCTGGAGTGAGACCCTAACTCAAGACCCCAAAAATCATCATCATCATCATCATCAACATAAATTGTTAAGATGAGCTTTCAAAACATTAAATGAAGCAACTGGATCACTGTCAAAGTCAGCCACAGGCCACTTGGATGAACCTCCAAACCAAGCACCATTATTGGAGGAAAGGTTTTATTGAAGCTACAGATTCAGGAGAAGTTCCATAATGGGGAAAGCCTGGCCCCTTTTCGAAGGGAGAGAGAGAGAGAGAGAGAGAGAGAGAGAGAGAGAGAGAGAGAGAGAGAGAGAGAGAGAGCACGAGGCCATCACCAACACCACACACATATACCAGCAAACAGGCAGGGGAGAGAGGAGAATTTTCTCCCCTTTTATATAACATTAGGGCAGGGTCTACCTTACATTCTGCCCCCTACTCAGAAGCCTGTCTTCCAGAGACCCACCCAAGATTACTAAAAAGATCAAGTTGAAAACAGAACCTCACATGGCATTAACCATGTTGATTTGTGAGGCTTGTTAAAACAGAATTAGTTTGCACCTTACTTATGAAGTATCTGGGACTGGCTCCAGCAATATCAGTGTTTAAAACTCATTTTCTTGCCAATTATTATCAAGCACATTTTTTGTGATATAGCAATATGCCTTAAAGAATTTCTTCTTGGGGAAAAAATAGAATCAATTTTAAATTTCACTTTCTTTAAGTCTAAATGCATGAGCATACCTATTGTAACACCTTGAAATAAATCTGTTTTAAGGGCTTTTTTAAAGCCCACACCAATGTTTTCAAGTTACCCCCTTGCTACATTACCAATACCTTATCATTCCTGAGACGGTCTGCTGACTTAGCATTCCATTTGTATTTATTCCTTTCCCTCACCTAAAACTATTTTCTAATAATTGCTTGTACCAGCCAGGGGCATACTCCCAAACACAATTCCGTTTTCTTGAACTTAGTGATTTCTTGCTTTTACTGACTCCTGGCTTCCATCAGCCCAACTTGTGGCTTGGACTTGACAGTAACTGTGCTGGCTGCAGAGCCCCCAGGGAAGTGTTTGTTGCTGCCCCACCCACCCACCTGCACATTGTGGTCCTCTATGTTGTCTTTCTTGCATGTTGCTGTGGGATCAGCCTGACTCTCCGCCCAGTATATGAGAGTTCTGCTGAACATATCGCCATGAAGAGGTTTGGGAAAACTCATCAAACTCAACATGTTTTCTTCATAACACATTTGGAATTATTCCTAATAAAATTACAAAAAAAAGATTAGAAAAGAAACCAAAATTTGGGGTTCATAAATCTGGGGGACACCCCAAACCCCAAAATTCCTGCATCATATTTGAAGCTATGAATTTTATTGGCATAATTAATATAAAATTAGGTCATAGAAATTGTGTCTCAATCTAGAAGGACTAAGGGAAGTTCCTCCAGGAGGGGGTGAACAAAACAGAACATGAGAAAAGTCTCAATAAATGAGCCGTTTCATCTTATCATGGCCTTCTGTTCTTCATAATGGTAAGAAATAAATGTATATTGCAAAAGACTTGAGTGACTTGTATTGTCGAATGGCAGCTCTCTCAGACTAACATGGATGTTCATACTGAATGTGGGATGCTGTTATAGTAAACATCTAAAATGTGGAAGGGGCCTTGAACATTGGTAGTGGGAAGAGGTTAGATGTTTGACAGCAGGTGTTAGAGGAAAAAAAAGTCCCAAGTAGCCCTGAGAGAAGTGTGCCTAAGAATGAGGATGTGAAAAGTGGTTCTGGGAAGGCCTTCGATGATACTGCGAAGAAGAGGATGGGCACTAGCTGTTACAAAATGGTAAAGAATTGGAATGAATTGCTTTCTGGTGTTTTTAGAAAGTATAATTTGTGAATTACAATTGTGCACCTTCAGCAGATGTGATAGTTAAATAAAATGCTAATCCTGAAGCCTGGGTTCTCAACACAGTTTATAGTAATATGGGAAAGAGAGTGATGTGTTGAGGAGAAATCTTAAGATACATAAAGGAAAACACTGACAACTGATATCCATTTGTGCACTTTTTTAGAGCAGCTGAATATGTAAGGTGATATAATCACCTGCTTTAGAACACTAACACAGTAATCTGTGGCATGTTCACAATAAAACAGAGTGATAAAAGTAAATTCATGAACCTCAGGAAAATTATTTTAACAAAATAGAAATTAAAACTTTGAGATATGACTTGAAAAACATTTAATTATATATTATGTATATTATTTTCTGTTAAAATGATTTTTAGTGAACAAAGTAGGGATAAAGTAAAAATTCAGAAACAGACTTAATAAATATAGACCAATTGAAGTAAACAGGAATACATTTAAGATATTATATTTGGTGTCTATGAAGTTGCAAGGCCAAGAGGAAGCTTACATGAGGATGATGGCAATATAAAATTTGTTTTTGACAATAAAATTTTTAATGAAATATATAAAGCCATGATTATTTTTCACTCAAGAATTACCAGTACATATTTCAGGTAAATAATTTCTAAAAATGTGAAATGAAATATAGAACCAAAAATTATATACAACACTTTAGTAGGAATATTATTTAGCACATTTAAAAGCTTAGAAATAGCCAGATGTGGTTATGCATACCGTTAATCCCAGCACTCAGTTGTCAGATGTAGGAGGATTGCTGTGAGTATGAGGTCAACCTGAAACTATGGATTGAATTCCAGGTCAGCCTGGGCTACAGTGAGACCTTACCTCAAAAAAAAAAAAAAGTTATAAGTTTAAAAACAAATTTAATGTCTGACGACAATAACTAGATTTGTGAACTCTACTCAAAGGGTGTTTTGCAGTATCTACTCTACTTTAAGGTGTTAGGCACATAGTAATTTAGCCTGAAAATAGCCATGAAGGCCTGGGGGGTTCTGGGCTAAAATTTACTGGAATGAGGAACAAGGGTGTCAGCTGGCTAATCTTACCTAACAAGATGATGGAGATTGCAGGTGGTTGTGTCAAGAGACCAAATGTTTAGCTAGAGGGATGGGTCCTGGAATTTATCTCACCCCACCACCAAGATATGGGAATGGGCCAGAATAGGTACCCCCAAGGGCTGTGGAAAATTACTCTGTAACCCATGCTTGCTGTTAAAAGAAAAGAATATAAAAACCCCTAGAGTCCTATGCTCAGGATCCATGTTGAAACCCGCTACACCAGGCAGATACTTGGACCCCAGCTAGCTGGAAATAAACCTTACTGTGTGACTTGCATTATCAGGTGTGTCCTCTGTCCTTCTGAGGGGTAGTTGACCTCGGACCCTAACAGAGGCAGTGCTAGCAGTGCTAGATCAAACCTGCCTGACACACAATCCCTGCTATCTAGGACTGTATTGTCAAATTTTGAGTCAAAATAAAACAATATTTTTTTAAATTGCTACTTGTCAGCTTTGTGGTGATTGATACAAATAGTAACTAATAAAGGGGTTATTTTATGATGGTTATTTACAAAAATATATATGTTGGTAAACATAAAGATGAAAGTTAGAATGGGACGTGCAAGTGGATTATGGGTACGTAAATACATACAACAACATTAAGCATGGAGAAATTGAAGAAATATTTTCAAAGTTGTATTATAAATTTTTCCCTAGTATGTCAGTAATTTCGGATGTGGGTTTATTATTCTTTTGTTTGTATCCTAACCAGGCTTTGATTGCCTTTAAAAGGAAAAATTTAAAGCTAATTGCATTTTATTTAAGGAAATACATTTCAAATAGGAGTTGGATTTCCATAGAAACTTAATTCCTCACATCTGCTTTCTCTATCAAAAGCGTTAAGTGACTGTGAATATTCAAAGATGACATGAACTTTTTTTTTACAAAATTAGTGATTTAGTTTCAAACTAAAGAAAACATTGAATGCTCCTTCAACCACTTTCCAATAAAATATATCTATATAAATAAAATGCATAATTTTGGTTCAGAGTAGAATGACATGAATAATCCTAATAACAATGTCAGAACAAATGTATAAACTTAGACTCTTCCTGTCAAACAATATTAAACTCGAAGTAAGGCCAATACCTCATTTAAGAACCTTAAATGGGTCGTAAGTTACATATTTTTAACTTTTTCCTGTTTTTACTTTTTTCTGTCTTTATTTTCAATTTGACCATCTCTATTTAAAAATAAGACTTACTATAACATAAGCTGTTTTTATTGAATGTCTTCAAAAATATTTCTATTCTAACACACAGCAAATGAATTCTGTCATTTAAATCCTGTTGATTCTCTTCTTGTTATACTATTTTGTCTTTTTTTTTCTTTCCATGGTACTATCAAACATATAAGCATAAAGTCAAAAACTTATTTTAATATAAAATGATATTTTGAAATAATAATTTCCTTTTAGATATTGCTCAAAATCTCCATAAAAACAAGAAATAGCACATTTATATTTATCAGTAGGACATGTTTTTAAAATGAATTATATATTATCATCAGGTAGGCAAAAAATACGGGCCTAATTTTGACCTTGTATTCACTTGTTAAGTCTGAATCTATAACTTACAAGGCAAGTGCAGGAAGCACAGATCTAAATTAGCCTCTGATTTCCTCAGGAATGGGAATAAAAGGAATGAAAAACCAAACTTACATGTTTTTTCATAAATTTTAACTTTCTTGTCTTCTCTGGGGGCATCTTGGTTTAAATTATAATAGTTTGACTGCTGACTGTTACTGCAGCAAGTTTTAACACTGTATGTGTTACTATAAATTGTCTAGGAGTCTGATTCATTGCAAGGTGAGGAAGGGCATTCAGAATGCCCTATCTGTTTTTCTCATTTAATCCAAACTGAAAATAAAATAAGCACTCATGTATTTTCCTTGTTTCATCCAGTTTTAAAACAACACCTGCCATTACTGTCCTTAAGAAGAAAAAGCAAGAGAAAATCATGTTTCTATAAAACCCAAGTTTCAGGCTTTGCTAGCATTTTATATAACCTTGTGAAAAGTGTTCTGATTAGCACTGACCTTCCTTTTCACATGGGGAGAATTGTGCTGGCCAGGTAGGAAATGAAGTCTCAAAGGTAAAGTAACAGGTCAGTAAAGTCAAGCATTTAATCAGATAATGGAAGCCTATGTCATTAATAAGTGTGTCACTGGCTTCAATGAAGGTATCACTTGGAGAAATCAAATCAGTCCTTTTAATATCCCCATAGATCCCTCAACAAACCTCTCTGATAACTTCCTCCTTCTATTGGCTGCTTCTTCTAAATTCTTACATCACAATGGCCTCTAGCCTTCATTATTTTCTTTTGGTAGAAAATGCTATTATATTGACAAATAACTATTACATACATTTTTACTGCCTGTTAAATTACAAATCCCTTTAGAACTGTGAATATGTGTTATTGCTAAGTTCATGGAAACAGAAATTTCGAAGTTTCTAATAGAGTTATTACAGCCTAATGAAGCTAAATTATTACAATGAACATAAAACATTCAATTGAAAATGAAATATTATTTAATATAACTCAAGATTATGCAATTAGATTGCTATACATATTTGTTCACTGATTATTTTACCTGACTGTTATTCAATAAGTGTACATCATTGAATTATTAAAATGAATAACAATTGACAACTATATTTATCTTTGTTGGAGATGATAACAAAGATGAGCAAGTGAATTTAAAAATTTATATTTATGTATTTGGTTGAGGGAGAGAGAATATAGGCACACCAAAGCTTCTTACCTCTGCAAATGAACTCCAGATTCATTTGCCACTTGGTGCATCTGGCTTTCTGTGTTTCCTGGGCTAATTAATTGAGGTCATTAGGCTCTGCAAGCAAGTTTCTATAACATCTGAGCCATCTCTCCAACTCCCACAAGAATTTTGAATGTCCCAATACTGAAATTTCCCCACCCTATTTTTCTAAATTTTATAAATCTAATGATACATGTGTATATAAATTATATACTCATGATGCAAAAATCATAACAATTTACTCTGAACAATTATAATCCAGGAAAATAGATAATTGAGAAGAAATAAGTAAACATCTGAAAACATAAAACCTATTCAACACTGATAAAATAGTATTTGGAAACAGAGGGCTGGAGAGATTGCCCATTTGTTAAGGTACTTGCCTACAAACCCAAGGACTTGGGTTCAATTCCTCAGTACCCACTTAAAGCCAGATACACAAGGTGGCTCCTGAATCTGGACTTTGCAGTGGCTAGAAACCCTAATGCCATTATTCTCTCTCTCTCTCTCTCCCCCCTTTATCTGCCTCTCTTTCTCTCTTACACAACCCAAAGCAGAAATACAGAGACAATTATAATCTCAAAAATAAAGCTGGCTAAAAACTCACCAACCATGTCTCAGGGAAATGAGTGGAAGAACAGGTGCAAAAATGTAAGAGCCATGGTGGGGGGAAATATCCAGAGACATTGCCCCCCTCAGCAACAATACATAAATGGGGGGATCCTGGATACCTCCTGTGCTATATTCATGACCCCCTACCCCATGGACTGATCTAGTACACCCACTGAGGAGGGTCCCCAGTGGGTAGGGGACAGGGAGGAGGGAAACGTGAGTACCATCATAATGCATATAATACATACAATGCATATAATTAAGAATAATCAAGACATAAAACAGAAATAAATAAAATATTTAAAAGAAATTAAAACAGATCTCTGACAGAAGACATGCAGTTTGTGAACAGCCATCAGGCCCCATGCTTCCCCGACTCACACACCCTGCCAAGCTGCTAGTCAAGCATGTCAAGGTGAATGGAGGTGAATCTTCCTCAAATTCTTCAAAGAATTGAAATGTCACAATTTTTAAGAATTATTTTATGAGGCTAGCATTATTTTATGTCAATGTCAAAGACATTAATATAAAACATAAAGCCTGAGCTGCTGTCCTAGTCAGCTTTCTCTGTTGCTGCACAGAAAGAACCCTACCCAAATCAACTTGTGAAGCAATGGGTCATACTGGCTTACAAAGTGGAGTGGAGACTCCATCATGGCAAGGAAAACCACAGCATGAGCAGAGGGGTGGACATCACCTCTGCTACAGCACTGCAAACAGAGACAGGAAGGTGTGCCAAACACTGGCAAGATGAAGCTGGCTATAATCCCCATAAGCCTGCCCCCAGCACCACAATTCCAACAAGGTTCTAATACCCAAACTGCCACCAGCTAGGGATAGAGCATTCTGAACATATTTGTTTGTGTGGGACACCTGGAACAAACCATGACAGCCGCCTTTTAAACAGAGATGTAACAATCCATAGCAAGACTCAAAATGCTCACACATTATAAAGTTTGGAGTGATAATATGTCATAAATAAAAAGCTATGTACTTTGAAAACATATGATAAGTCAGTGTCAAAACAAAGATACACAACAAAAATACTGTATAAAATTACCTATGGTCTATGTATATAACTATATATAAAACATTAAAAACAACTTCATATATGAACAGATATGCATCATCTCAAATATATCTCACTATTTATGTGCAAATATTCTAAAATCTAAAACAAGTTCAAAGTCTCAATCATTTCTATCCTCTGGGTCCAGAAAGATGATTCAGTGGTTAAAGTACTTGCTTGAAAAAGCTGATGGCCTGGATTTGATTCTCCAGTACCCACTTAAAGCCAGATGCACAAAGTGTCCCATTCATTTATTTAGAGTTTGTTTGCAGGACCAAGAGGCCCCATTGTGCTCATGTGTATTCTCTCTCTCTCTCTCTCTCTCTCTCTCTCTCTCTCTCTCTCTCTCTCTCTCTCTCTCTCTCTCTCTCCCTCCCTCCCTCCCTCCCTCCCTCCCTCTCTCTTTCTCTCTCTTTCCCCCACCCTCTTCTTTCAAATAAATACATAATATTTTTAAAGAGACACACTTGGGATGGTTGCACACCTCTGTAATCCTGGCACATATAAGACTTGGAAAGATGGATGACGAGTTCGAGACAACTATGGGTTCATGCGTGGCTAATATTGAGCTACATGGTGAGACCCAGTGTATTGAAAAAAACTATAAAAAATCATAACTTGCACCTAAACATAATAAAATCTACAGAAAAGCCTACAGATGATATTATATTTAATAGCAAAAACTGCATATTGTTCATCATGATTGAGATCAACTATTTTTTCTACATTATAGTAAAGAAATACAAAGATAGTCATTAGAAAATAAGAGCAAATTTTCCATATGTCTAGATGATATGATTTTATAGCAACACAGAGATCCATAAGAAGTACACACTTGAAGTACACACTTGCATATATATAAGCTAAAAATGCTTCAATAACTTTTGGAATATGTGAATTCAGTGTTGAGTGGATTCAGATTGTGTCTTTATCTAAAATTACAGGGAAACAAAGGGCAGTGGATATAGCCTGGGTTTAATCTCTAGTACAAAAGAAAGCAGAGCTCTAGTAGGAGGCTGGAGGTGGTGGTCAGAGGTAGGACACTTGTCTAACAGGCAGGAATCCTGGGTGTGGTGTAAATCCCAAATATCAATTCTTAGAGGTATATGCAAGAATGAACTGCTATTAATGATGGCTGCATTGTGAAAGCATCTGATAAGTACTTAATGAATGACATCAGTTATATACTGGTTTGGAAGAGAAATTAACGAGTTTTCATACAACTGTTGAGAAGAAACTCTCCATCCCCCACACTAAGTTTTACATGGTGAATTAAGCCAGGTACTTTGACAGGTAATTTCAGTATAATGTTGGGTTAAATTTTAATCCTATTACATTCTTATATCCTTGATTAACATTAGATGCTATACACCTTGATTCTGTCAGCTGAATATGTTCATTGTATAATAGCATCATATTTGATAATCATGGGCTAAGGTAGTTCAGGAGAAAGGATGTGTATCGTGAGGGGCCATACTCATATAGCTCAAGCGCAGAAGCTCTGTATATTATTCCAGCCTACATTCTATGAGAAACACTAGATAAAATATTGTTCATAGTTTGAATGAGAATTTGTACTGGATAATCTTTAAAATTCTTTCTAGTTTTAACTACAGATTAATTTGATTTGTCCAGTGAAAGTTCCATTTTGACATTTAGATAAAGAAGGGTCTAACATCATCATAAAACAATGTAATTTGAAAAGAGATGAGGTTAGATGGTAATGGAGATGAGATAAGAAAAAAAAGGCATTCAGGAGAGCAATATGGAGGGATAAATGATATCATGGTGTGTATGGTACGAGGCAAACAGGAAATTCCCAGGAAGTCTTGACATTGTAAAAAATGCTAATATATAAATGTATTAAAGGAAGACAAAATTAGAAAGTGATTATCTAATAAATGATTCACAGCTATATGACATTGATTGGATGAAAACATTTAGCAAATATAATTATGCCATTTTATTATAGAGTTAAGATTCTACCAAGATTTTTTAATGTATTGAATTAAAGGATAGTTTGTCTTGATAAATGGTTTAGTGGTTAAAGTATTTGCTATGCAAGAATGGAGCTGAGTTGGAACCCCAGCACTCAGGTAAAAGCAAGGAGTGCTCATGCCTCTGTAATCCCAGGGCTGGGAGGCAGAAAAGAGGAGGATCCCCAGGACTTGCTGACCAGCTAGTCTAGCTGAATCAGTGAGCTCTGTGTTCAACCAGGGGTATTGTCTCAAAAAACAAGATGGACAGTAATGGAAAAATGCACCAGATGGCGACCTCACAGGTCAACAGGTATTTGTACCATGTATAAAAACTTCGTGGATATATATATATATATATGTACATAAACTACTTTCAAAATAAGCAGTTATGAAAGATGTGGTTTATCAGAGCAGAAAATATCAGTTATCTATTTATTGTGCCTTGGTATTAATAAGTAATCTAAATATAATTAAATCCAATTTCTGATCAGGAAATAATGGATTTAATTTATTAATATTCAGTTAATTAAATCCAACATAAATTTGACCTAGCTGTTGTTAGGCTTTTATACTATTCTTGATTATAGTTTCAGATGGCATAGAAAAATAGGTGCTTAAGAATGTCCTTAGCAAATCATGGAAACAGTCTTAACAGACTGCTCTCACATAAACGTAGAAGCCCTTTCCAAAGCAAAAGGTTAACTGTTTTTTCGTCAATGCACTTTGAATTCAATCATCTTGTATTTTAGGAGAATGCAGGTAGGACGATCTCTTCATAGCCTCCAGAAATAAATCAAGAAGGTCAAACTTGAAAAGTTCACACTTACGTTGAATCTATTGACATCCAAGAAGACTAATGGGATGAAATAATGAAGGCTATAACAATTATAATGAAGAAAGCAGAGGAAATTAAAAAGAACAGCATGGTAGCAGAGATAATTCAATAGCAAATTCTTTCTAATACTATAAATTATTATGCTATAAATGCAGAGAAAGATATAATGAACAAATCTCTTTAAATTCAGAATATTGTATATATATATATATATATATATATATATATATATATATATATATATATATATATAT
>PVHP010035428.1:0-18453 GCA_004024765.1 Zapus hudsonius | reverse complement strand
CCCCATAAGCCCGCCCCAACAACACAGCTTCATCGAGGTTGTAAAACCCAAACTGCCATCAGCTGAGGATCGATCTATCAGAACACATTCATTTGTTTGTGGGGGACACCTGGATCAAACCATGACAAAGCCAGAGCTAAATATTTTAGGGTTTGGCTTCATCCCTCCCTCTTCAGGCCCCTTCTTATCAGATTATACCCCATATCTTTGGAACATTTTATCTTGTAGCCTGCTGTCCAGGAGTAAGGATCCTATGGCACCAATTCTTCTTTAGATTTAGCATTTTGTATATCCTCCTGACCTCCCATTCCTTTCCCCCCAAACCCTTTCAAACTTATCTGTCCCTCAAGTTGTATTTCAAGCTTGCTTGCAACTCAAGTTGCTCCTGGCTAAGAACCACATATGAGGGAGAGGATTTTTTTTTGTAACTCAGTTATGTGATTCCCTAAAGCAAACTTTGTGGGTGATAATGTCATGTCACAATGTCAAAAAGTTGGGCACATTTGAACAGAATAAGCAAGAATTCATGAGGTATACACTATATTCATAGAACCACTTCTTGGTAGGATAAAACTGTTGAATGTTTGTCCTCGGTTCATATACAACATATTTAGCTTGCTTAGGAGAACAAGTTTTAGGAGAACACATTTTTCTGAGTTTCAAAGTCCTTCTGTGTACTATATTTATTATATTATCTGTATAATCTATTAAACCCTACAAACACTCCCATACCTATTATACATATATAAGGAAATTCTTACTGCACAAAAGGATTTTGACATAACAATTAGGACAACAATTCTAAGGGCAGAGTGACTACCTGGTGCAGGTGATTGTGTGTCTGTGTGTTTTAAATATGATTTTGGACAAGTCACCTAAACTCCCTGTGCTTCTGTCCGTTACCTCTGAATGGGAAATAAGGGTGGTACCAGGACCTTGGGGACTTGTTCACAAATATACCTGCAACAAGGTATTTAAGACATTAAGCAAACAACTTAGAAATGAGTAAAAATATCAGTTCACAGAGCCTTTGAGGAGCAGCATAGCAGTTTAAACCCCAGTGTCAAACAAAGGCTGTTACACTGTGGCTTCTCCTTAGAAGCCAGCAGAGCTTTACTAACTTATCATTCACAAATAACCATATCTAAAAGTCATGCTGTGTTTTGAGAAAACATTCAATGTGTGTCTCTGTTAGTATATAGATATAGATACAGATATAGATATATAGATACAGATGATATAGATGATACAGATAGATATAGATATATTGATATAGATATGTAGAGATGTAGAGATAGAGATAGAGATATATTGAGATATTATTGTTATCTGTTACCATTTTCTGGAGCCTTTCCCTACCCTCACTTTCACAGGCTACTTTGCTGGTACAAAACATCTGGACAAAAGCAGCTTATGGGAGGAAGGTTGTTTATTTTGGATTACGGTTTTTAGGGGAAGCTTCATGGTGTCAGGGGAAAGCATGGCATAAGCAGGGACTAGGCATCACTTCTGCCACCTCAGGAGGAAAAGAGCTGCAAGGAGGAGCAGGCTATCACACCCCAAAGCCTGCCCCCAACACCCCTTCCCCTGCAAGACTCCAAGGCCCAAATTGCCATCAGCTAGAATCATTCAGAACACAAGTGTTTATGGGGGACATCTGATTCAATCCTCCACACCAGGGAAAGAGCAGTCAAAGGACTTAAGGTAGATGGTCAGAAAAGTCACTAAAGATGAGAAAAAATTGCCAAGTTCTTAGGGGGGATGCAAAACTGTGTTAAATGTTTCCTGGTTTCCAAACAAGAAGGAACTTTGCGGATAAGAGAACCCCAGGAACAAAATCACTCTCGTGAAAGTGTCAATCTGAATGGACACCCCAGACCCTGCTGGTCATGCTTCATGTTCAAGTTTAGGCTGACAGATGATGAAGATGAACAAAGTGTCCAATTAGAGAATTTAGAATTGTTCCTATATGTGAGAGGGGTTGGAGTGGCTCATTGGAGAGGTTACAGCATAAGTCCTGCAAAGGACTGGAAGTAAAGAAACAGCTGTTCTCAAACTAGATTTTTCACTCTGTAACTTGTCATGCATTATAACAGAAACAAGTGTCTTAATTAATATATATTTACTAAAAATGTCTCTTCCTTCTTTACATAGCTCTAATTGGATTTGCAAGAACTTCCATATATCTGTAATGATGGAGGGTCGTCGGGTCTTTAATAGATAGAGCAATGGTATTATTTAACTTTTTAATTTCATTTGTGATGACAGCTAATGAAATCATTAAAGACCAACATTAGTAGAGGGAAAGGGAGTTGATCATTATTTACCAGCCACTAATAAATCAAAGGATAGTGGCAGAAAGGGGGAAAGTTCAAGGCAAATTCACAAGTGAGCTGCTTGCTGGCTTTTCTTGCTTTGTGGAACTGGAGAAGTCGGTCTGTGCCACACAGGAAGTGAGCTGGCCTATGCTGATCCACAAGACCAAAGGACAAGACCAGAAGGCAACCAACCTGTGGCTCAGAAGCAATTTCATCTGGAAGGAGATGACTGAGGAAAATCCTAATGTATCTTAAACATCAAATCGATCCTTTGGAATTTCTGATTTTCTATGTTGCAAGTTAATTAATTATTAGACAGCATGGCTTATGATATTTCTAAGTTAGTGAACTTCTGCCAGGCAAAACATTCAGGCATCAGTTAAAATGCATGTATTCATTTTATTCACATTTAGACTGATGACCGAAATGTGGTTAGTACTGGAAAGGTTTTCTTAGATAATTTTTTGGGGGGAGGGAGGAATTATGTTATAATTTTGTCTTAGTAGTTTAGATGAGTCACGGACACATAAAGGTCAATCTCTTGATGGATGTCATTATCAAAAACCCAGATGCACTTTAAACCGCTCCTCTCCGGTACTGAAACATGATCTTTTCCAATTTCAGTAAAGGTCACCGTGCCTTCCACCCAGAATCACTCCGCCACCCTCCTACCGTCTCCTGGGATATTTATCACTTCCATTGGATGTTCCCACCTTGACTGCTGGGGTCCCAGGGCCATTCTCATCATTTCTTATACTATCTTACAAAAACTTCCTCACAGCTCTCCTTGTCACCTGGGATGTCACCTCAGACCTTGCTTCTCCAATATTCATAGTGCATTTTATTTTCAAGGTATAATTATGACTCTCAGCTCTAATTGAACTTTCTCCTAAATCATCCATTGCTGTCAGGAGACAATTTTAACAGTTTATCATGACACAATGGCCCCTGACTTTAGATTTTGGCCCCATTCTCCATCTGGTCCTTCCAGGATTCATGTGGATCCTGGGTTCCTCATCCACTGAATTACCAGACATGCCTGAATGTAGCATGTTGCTCAAGGCTTTAGACTGCTGAGCGGAATCCGTCTCCTTGTCCTGGGGAGACTTCAGTAGTTTTCACACAATGACCATCAGGAACTACAAACAGAAATTCACTTCTCAAGATTCAGGATCCCATCCATGCTTCCTTCCAGAAGCAATCAGGTGCACTCATTTCTTTTCCGAAACAGACTTGTGATGAATACTGATCATGTGAAATGCACTGAAGTATCCTTGTGTATCTCATTTCTGTCTTCAATTGTGAGTGCCTTGACATGATTTTACCTCTTTCTACTTTGTACCTGAAAACAGAATAGAATGCCCAGATGTTCTACAATTATTTTTTAAAGAAAAGTTATTTGTTGAGGAAAGAGTATATCTAACATTGACCTTGTGATTGATTTTATTTATTTTTACAAGTATTTTTTCTCTTCCCACTCTACCCCTGCCTTACCCCACCCCTTCCCTGGGCTCGTTTTTTACTTCCCCCACCCCCCTCAGACCCATGCCCAGGCTGATTTCATTTCTGGTTCTGGACAATTAGTGGGGAGAGAAAAATATTTTTATTTGTTTAAGAGAGAGAGAGAGAGAGAGAGAGAGAGAGAGAGAGAGAGAGAGAGAGAGAGAGAGAGAGAGAGCTTATAAAAGTGGGTGTACCAGGGCATCTTATAGCTGCAAAGGAACTCCAGATGTCAGCACCACTTTGTGCATCCGGCTTTATGTGGAGTTGGCAGGCTTTTCAAACAAGTACTTTTAACCACTGAGTCATCTCCCCAGCCCAACCTTGTGGTTTAGAATTCAGGAATTTGGACTTGTGTTGTCAGCACGGTTTGACTGAGTTGACTTGAATGAGCCAGTACAAGCCATTGTGAGAATTCAGCTCTCCTGACACTGATGCTCAGGGCTCTTTCTATCAAAGCTGGACAACTTCCAGGCAGTTCCAACTGGGCCTTTGTTTATGAGGGGAACTATGGCTGTCCTTGGGATTTCACAAGCCAAGACTTCCCATCACCATGTCTGTCAGAGCTGGTTTGCCAGCCACCTCTTCATAATTCACTCAGTTTTTGTTCCAGAGAGCTGAACAGTGTACTTGTAATGCTGCAATTAAGAAAGGTGAAATGACAAAAACAACTTTAACCAAATAAGCTGGGGTCTGTATATGGCCTAGGTTAAAGCTACA
The DNA here is from genome assembly GCA_004024765.1 of Zapus hudsonius. Classification (NCBI taxonomy): domain Eukaryota; kingdom Metazoa; phylum Chordata; class Mammalia; order Rodentia; family Dipodidae; genus Zapus; species Zapus hudsonius. The sequence goes on along the minus strand of PVHP010035428.1, from coordinate 13,915 downwards.
TTAGAATACCTGTAATGGGGCATAGAGACAATTTTATAAATCAATCCATTGATTATATTTACTCCTCTACTAACTCAATAATTCAGCAATAATAAACAAAATGAGCAACGGGTCTTCCCATGATGATACAAGGGCTATTAAATATGATATTCTCACAAAAGCAAATGCCAGTTGATTGAAATATGATTTTCAAACAGATGGGGTAGCATTGCATAAGCATACATGAGTAGTGGTTGAAAAAAATATTCTATCTAATGCCAGAGTGAGACCTCAGAGTGACATTGGAAAAGAGAGATAACTGATATTGTTCCAGATAGAAGGGAGTAAAAATAGATTTTTCTGGGGTATTCTCCAGGAATTTATACCTGGCATGTTCTCCAGGGCCTCCAGCCAGTTCTGGCTGGAGGAGGTGTGTCACCTTGGCCAGATCCTAGGGTTCAGCCCTAAGGTGTTTCTGGGCTGGGTCTGGAATTCTAGCTATACATATGCAAAAAAGCAGTCTGAGCTCAAGTCTGGAGTTCCACTTGTTTGCTAGTTGGGTGTGTGTTTGCTTGCTTGAGGTGCTGGTGTTGGGCTTTTGTCTCTGTCTCTGCTTGGATTTGTGAAAGGGGCCAGCCTTTTTCCTTAACTTCCCCTGGGTCTGTTACTTCATTAAATACTTTCCTCCCCAAATCGTGCCTGGTTTGGAGATTCATCCCAGCAGCGTGGCTGACTATGACAGTACCCTTGTTGAATTCACAGGTGACTTAACACCCCCAGGTCCTCCAGCAACCTCTTTACTGACAAAGACTGAAATTCTCTTGGAGGAGTTTCTGCGCCACACTGAGTTTAAACAGTAGACCTTCTCTGAAGGTAGTACTCCAGTGGATTTAGTTAGAATGTGGGCAATGAAGAACAATTTTAACATTCATCCAAGAATAAACTTAAAGGTGATGTCAGCAAACTGAACAGGATATCCCAGCTGAGGTTTGATGGAGGCAATGTCAGTCCAGTGGCCATTTTTCTCGAATTTTCTCACATTCTTGTCTGCCTTTCTCCTTACATTTCACTTATATCCTCATGTAGCCAGCCTCGGTTTCTCAATGTATAAATGAAAAATTCCTTCATTTTACTTTATCTCCTTTCATTTTCTGAAGATTAGGAAATAGTTTCTATATAAAAATATAGATTACAAAAATATATTACATTGGTATAAAATTTAGAAATATATTTTTGATGATGTGCTTTTGGTCACCTAAATTTTCCAATTAGGTATCTTGGGGTGAGAGTAGAGGGAGAGATTTGGCAAAAATTACTAAGGCTGTACTTGCTAAGCAAAGAATTAACTTTAGTTCTATAATTTTGATATTTTATGCAGTTAATATGGTGATTAAAAATGACAGCGAATTTTAGAAAGGAAGAAGGTGAATAATACAGGTAGGTAAAGCAACAGTTACAGAGTAAGAGGAAAAGGGAATGTCATGGTTTGATTCAGGTGTCCCCACAAACAAATGAATGTGTTCTGATTGATAGATCCTCAGCTGATGGCAGTTTGGGTTTTACAACCTCACTGGAGCTGTGTAGTTGGGGGTGAGCTTATGGAGGGTATAAGCCAGCTTCCCCTTGCCAGTGTTTGACACAGCTTCCTGATGCTGTTTGCAGTGCTGTAGCGGAGGTGATGTCCACCCCTCTACTCAAGCCATCGTTTTCCCTGCCAGGATGGAGTCTCCCTGGAGTCCATAAGCCAAATAAACCCATTCCTCCACAAGCCACTTTTGTTTGGGTTCTTTCTGTGCAGCAACTAGAACAGAAGCCATAGAGAAAAAAGAGAGAAAGTAAAGGAAATAAGGAGATCATTGTCTGCAGTCATATGTAACTTGTACAGTCGATCTCCAGATCACAGCAAATTTAAACACAGACTTTGGAAGTACTTTGTACTGAGTGCCTGTACGAGTAATCATTTCCTTCCCCTGCTTTTCCTCATAGGCTGGGTTTGCCTTGGCTCAATGGTCCTCAAGCTACTGATCTTGGGATCACTTTATCTAGTTGAAACTCCGTAGGACCCCAGATAGCATTTGTTGCTATGGATCAATTCTATTAGCATGTGCCAAAATATAAGTTAAACCTGGAATACTTTTTTAAAATGTAAAATTAGCATTATTTATGATAATAAAACACAGAAAATTGCATTTTAAATCTGTTTCTCAAGACAAGAAAAAAGAAAAATTAAATGAGAAAGGATGGCATTGTTTTATTCATTTTTAAATTCCAAAAAAATGTCTATTTGAAGAGGCAGTTGTATTCATCCATCTGTTTCTGTCGTCAGTATGCTCAAGTATGTTGATTTCATTTTCTAAAGGAAAATACAAAGTTGGAAAAGAAATGACCTCATTTACCCTATGCAAGTCAGTGTCTCATCCACTGGGGTTATTTGCCCTTGTATGAAGACCCACAGCCCTAAACAGAATACCCAAGATTAAATTCTGCATGTTTTGACTCAATTTAAACCCATTTTTCCCTATCCTTCTGCTGATCCTCCAGGGAGCCAGTGCATTGTTTGGGGGTTTTGGACAACAGGATCAGGGTATTGTGGGTGTGGGATGAAACCTATCCAAGGTCTGTCCTAAGCAGTGAAGTTGTTCATAACAACCTAACAAGCACTGTATAGACAATCAACAGATGACTTATTTGGTGCTTATTTGGTGAAGAATTGGTGCTGATGTCATAATCTATGCCACGTGGCCAAACATTAGGTTGTGTCCAAAGATTGTGTAGATCTGACCCTGACCATCCCATGTTTTCTTATTTGAACCGAGGCCACTTTAGATCCAACCCATTCTGGACTTTAGTCCTTGTAAAATAATAATATGTCTACATTCATCACTCCTCATCTCGTTTTGTTTCATTCCATTATTCAAACAGGTCAGAATTACCCTTCCCTCTGGCTTATGGCTTCCGTTCTGCTAACAATTAACTTCAGATGTGTATTACTACTCAGATTTTACAAAAGCAAATGCATAATTGAAATTCAGAGACTAAGTCTCCTTGTGTAAAAGCATAGTGTTATAATTATCAGCAGCATTAATTAAAGCATACACATGTGATCTGGGTAAAACTATGAAAGGAGTGTTTATCTGGCAATGGCCCATGCCTGTTGTTAAAGTTTTCCTTTCTGAAGCTACTTTCACATCATAAATGACTGCAAAACCTGAAACAAGCTAATAGAATCTCAAAAGAGAACACAGGGACTAGAAGAAGGGACTTCATGGAAAGTTTCAGCTAGGAAAGAAAAATTATGCAATCAAAGTAAAAGGTTATTTATGGCTGGGGGAGCTCTCAAGTCAACTGACTAGCTTAGGAGTGATTCTACAGTTATGACAGAATCCTTGAGGGTTGGATGGAGACTTCTCAAGTACAGGAGAATGTGTAGAAATTACAAAAGCATCGGCAGCCTTTGAACAGTGAATGGGGTCACACTTTGAGACTGTTCTAAGCCTATGAAATATAGAAGCCTCCAGCTCCATCTTTACTCTGGTGGACATTCCTCATGAACAGGATTCTCTAAGATGCCAAGTTCAGGGTCTAAAGACAGCATGTTTTTATACTGTGGAAAATGATAAGAAACTACATTCCCATGTGGTGTAGGTATTAATGTCTATAATGACTCCTGTCATTGAGTGTCTGTTCTACACTCTGAGAACTTTGACACTGCCTAGTCTTCTATCACCATGCATGTGAATGTCTCTATTAATGATTCTTTAAGAATGCAGCTACAGGAACAGACTTATTTATTTATGGCTGTACAAGTGTGTGGTAGTTGATGGCAATTCGTTTACCAAAGGAGATAGGGCTTATACTAAATGATGAAAGACCTGAGGAAAGATTGGGGGAAATGTCTATTTCTCTTTTTTGTTTCATTGAGTACAAAATAAGCCGTCAGCAGGGAGCAAATGAGCAATGACTGGTAATACTGAGTTTTAATACCCACTACTTTTTGTGTCTCATCCATCACACTTGAATATCAGTCAGCAAAGATGGATAGAGCTTTTAAAGTCCTGAAAAACTCAAGTTTCTTTCTATTAGCTCTGGTTTTATGAGAGGAGAAAATTCCAAAGTAACAGAAGGGATCCCATAGAAGGGAAGACCATCAGGAAAACGAGAACTGAAAATTTAACTCTCAAAGCCCATTTGGAACAACATTACCAAAACAAATGGTGTCATTTGGATGTGGCCAACCCTTTGACATTGTGACAGAATTTTGTCATTTACAGATTTCATGCTTAAGAACAGCCCAGTAGAATTTCAAAAAAAAATTCTCACAATGTTTTAAGTAAGTTTATGACTGTGTGTTGGGCTCATTTGTAGCTGTCCTGGGTCATGTACAGCTTATAGACCATAGCTTAGACTCCTCATCATCCAAATCTGAACCTCGTCTCCCTCCCTCACCCTAGTACCCTATCCACACACACACTGGAACACAGAGACATACCTGCAACTTACTAAATGTTTTATGTCTAAACGATATACATATATTTTGTATTCCCTTTTCCCTCATTGAAAAATAATAGTTTTTTCTCTTAGAAAATAATAGTAAGCTCAGAAAATCTACTCTTCAAAGCAGAGGCTGGGAATTTGTTTGTGTGACTAAGTTTCATGTATCAAGATATACATTTCTTGAGGTTTGCTATCATATAGCCAAATAAAATACCTCTTTCTAAATGTTAAGTTCATAGATATTAAAAAAAAATACCATAGTGCCCAAAGGTAACAGAGAACTTCCTTTATGTTAGAAATGCATTAATGAGAAAAAAAGAAGACACTAATGTGGAATTGGGATAAATATCACTCAATAATTAATTCAACACTCTTTTTAGTCTACCAAACAGTTCAGATTTGAGTACTAAAAGCTGCAGTAGGAATTGTCCAAAAGTCCTTAATAGGTTTTCTGAAGACATTTTACCATCATTCCTAGTCTCTCCATAGTACAATGATGACTTAGAAGGACATGTTGATACCTGTGTGGCTGGATCTCAGGTGAGGAGCCCTCTGGGACTCACTGAAGGGACTGAGCAGAATGCTCCATAGCCATCCTGTGCCCCTGAGGTTTCAGGAGGAAGGCATGTCCTCCGTGGGAAGCAGCCCATGCAGTGGCTTCTCACAGTGCTGTTTATGACTCTCAACTCAGCAAATCTTAGGAACTGAGGTTCCGTTTAAGCTCAGACTTGTGTGTAGCCCATTTATAATTCCAATGGAAACAATAGATGCACACACATATACACAGCAAGTGTACTTGGCCCAATCATGAAGCAGAATACAATTTTAGTTAAGAGAAAGGAATGAGAATCTATTAGCCAATAGAAAGATTGCCTTTGGAATCATATAACCTGGCCAATGAGATTCTTGAAAAGCTTCCCAACCCTAAGTTAACATTCAGATCTGAAATAATTTCTGTAAATGTGCTTCTTCAAGGATTTTTTTAGGGTTATATACCGAACTTTCAAATTTTTAAACTGATATCTAAACTTTTCAACCTAAACAAATTATTTTAAAGAATATAAAATTTCTAACTTATTTTAAGTAATGGCATTTTAAATAAAAGTGTTGCAATTTCATATAATTAGATCCATTGTGAATCAATAGACATAGTTTAATACAATCTCTCCTTTAAAAAGCTACATGAATATATCCTCTTATAGTGGAGAATGAATGATACATTTCTCCTATGTTAGAAACCATGTATCAATTCAACTCCTGCCACAGAAAGACACTTATATTTTTATGCTACAATAATCAAATATATAATTTAAGCCTTCTACAGCATTTTCATCATTTAAACTCTGTTGGAGTGTATATTAATGTATGTAAATGCATCAGTTGTTTTTCTCTCTGCCTCCCCACATACTTGCAGTCTGTTCTGTTGTATCCCTCATATATATCTATAGCTATATCATCTATATCTATAGCTATATCATCTATATGTATCTCTATCTATCTATCTATCTATCTCTATCACTAACTCTCTCTATATATCATCTATATCTATATCATCTATATGTCTATATCTATATCTATCTATATCATCTATCTATATCTAAATCTACTTCATCTATATCTTTATCTATATATAATATTTGGAATTAGAGGACTCATTGAAATCATTAATGTCAGCAAGTAGGCTGAAGGAATTCCAGTGAGGAGGGTTTTGATTTAAATTCAGTGAAAATGATACCCTGTTAGGGTGGGTAAAGCTGGTCATAGAAGTCATGTGTCATTAAATGAAAATAGTAGTGTCAATGCTGATCTACCTCCTTATGAGCTTTTGGTCATGAAGGCTCCTAAGATCTCTAAAACAATACATACAATGGTCACTGATGTTTGTTACCAAGCTGATGGGAACTAGATGGGAAGACATACTGCTGAAGACATCATTCCTTCTGGGTTCAGGCCACAGAGAAATCAAACTTCAAATAAGCTAGAAGCTTCTTGCCTGGTGGCGAGTGTTCATAGGACTCAGAGGAGAATAAGTAGGTGCCCATGAGAGAATTGTGACCACTTTCCCTGAACAATAGATCCTGCCAGCCACACAACTGATCTGCCAGGCAAGATGTGTCCACAGTTGTGATCCTGGTGTGGTTAATATGGAGCTAACCAACTACTCTCTAATTGGATTTGAGGCCTGCTCCATAGAAGGGAATTCATGCCTGACACTGAAAACTTAGTCAGAAGCTTATGTCATGGGTCCTAGCGGGTGAATCTACTGCTGTTGTTTTATCAAATGGTCATAATGTGCTCATTAAATTGCCTTCACAGTAAATATGTTTATGCCCATAGCTTAGTGCTGCTATCACCTGTGGTTGCAGAAGCTTCTTGTTGCAGTGGGAAGTAGTAACTGCAAAGACTCATAACTTGTCAAAGTTATCAGAGTAATAGATGGTTTAATACTCTGCCTTTATCATCACCTTTAAGGCTCTGGTAGCATTATAAAAGAAAGGTTAGAAGAAAAGGGAGGGGTTGCAGTGTGAAGTGCTGGCGTGTGAGCATGATAGTGCTATTTCGTGGCTCTTTCACTCATGAACTCTCAGCAGCTGTGATTGAACCTGTCAACATCCTGTAATGGTGGAAAGAGGAGCTCATGAGAGCCACCCTTCCCTGAGGATCTCCACTCAGTTTGGGATTGATGGGAAAGAGACATTGTCTTCATGGTGTAGTCGTTGATAAGTTACTCATCTTCCTGTAAGCAGTCTTAATAAATCTCTAAAAAAAATACATGAGAGGTGAAGGGGGGCTAGCTGGCAAGAGAAAGTGGTGAGCGAGGTCAGGGCACAGGGGAAAGCAACAAAAGGATGTATAGATTAAAATGTACAGGACATTATATACATGTATGAAAATGTTGTAAGGAAACTCATTATGTATAATTAATATATGTTCTTAAAACCATGAAAAGTAAAATCAGAGATGATGAAATGGCTCCCAAAGAGGACACATATGAATAATAATCTGACAGGATAAGAAGCTCAGCCGCACAGATGTGGATGGGAAGAGCACAGCATTTGCTAAGGATTTTCCTTGGGAAGGAGCATAGTTGGAGGGATGATCCTCCTACCTCCCAGGAAATCAATGAGAATAGCATGATGGAATGGAATGAAAGATGGACGCACCAGATCCCATGTGAATGAGGATGATGGTGATAATGACCATGAAATGGAGGTTGAGGAAGTAGAACACAATGGGTAATCTGGGGGCTGCTTTCAATTCCTTTTCCCATATAGCCTCATACTTTGCAGATGAGAAAATCAAGATGGTGACTTTAAGTAAAAAGGAAATTTTAAAAAATGAGACAAGACAGTTTTTTTTTTCTTCAAAGCACTTGATTATCCCACCTGAGATCAAAGGTAAGACACTATTGCTGAAGACACCACATGCTGCAGACACAGAACATAGAGGGATCCTGCTGAATCTGGAAGGAAGCCAGTTCCCAGATGGTTAGCCTGTTCTGAAAAGTGCTATGTGTATTGTTGGGGGAAATGGCCAACAATGTAGTGAGCAAGCAGGAGACATTACTATACAAAAGCAACCAGCCTGACAAGCTGTACACACTTGTGCAATAGTGGCAACCAGCATAGGTAGGTAACCAATGGCTCTCTGATTGGCTAAGATATCTGCTCAGTGAAAAGGAACCCACAGCTGGAACTGAGAACCAAGTCCAATTCTATTGAGATCGAGATGATAGACTCAAATGAAAAACTTTCACTAGTCTTTGGTCAAAAGTGAGGCTGCATCCATCAAAATCTCCCTAACCCAACAAAGCTTATCCCATTTAACCTAGGCTGATCTAACTCTCCATTGGAGAATGTTTTCCCTTTCAGAAAAAAAAGTGAGACCCAAGGACAAACAAAATCTATCAACAAGACAAAAATAGACAGCCGATGTCTCCTAGGCTATCCATGGTCCCCTGCCCCAAGGACTGATCCAGACTACCCAAGGAGGAGGATATCCAGCTGATCGGGGATGGGGAAGAGGGGCATTGGGGAATGGGGGATAACAGCTTATTGTTTGCCCATAAAAAAATGTAACTCATTATGGACAATTAAAAAAAAATAGACAGCCGACTCCCTGATAGGACATGAACCACCCCTCACACATCAGCTAGGGCCCAGGTGAAACCACAGAAGAATTGGCGACTTAAAGCACACCCACCAAGGCTCAAGGAATTTTGTGGAAGAGGGAGCCAAAAGAATGTAAGAGCCACAGGGAGGGAGTGACTAGGCAGAGACTTTGCCCTCCCCTCCCCCATGACTGGCTGCTGCTCTCAGAACTCACACCAATACCACCAATCATAGTTATGTGCTCCCTCAGGAGAGTGGGGGCAAGGAAGAAGGAATTGAGGGTACCAATATATTATGTGTCCATACAAAGTCTTTAATTAATAAAAACAATTAGAAAAATTTCAAAAACAAACGAAAATGAGAGAAATAGGATGGAACCTTGAGAGAGCCTCTCAATCTGTTACTTCCCATGTCACTGACAGACCTTCAGTTCCCAGAGGGAACACAGGGAATTGCCATTGTTGGTCTTATTATCTGATTACATCATCCTCCATGGTGGTTCAGCCTATTCTTTCCTTGCATAGCTATGCTCCTTTTGAACTGTGGGTGTGGTTGTTGAAACAGTAATATATGGCATGATTTTATGTAGCTTTATTTAATCATTTTTTTAAATTTTGTAGAAAATAGCTCCTTTTCATAACCTCCCCCCCCCCTTTTTTTTATAATAGTGTGCCTCTGGCCAAATCCCAGTAATATTTTGATGATATATAGTATGGTCAAATTCTTCACACAGCAAACAAGATTATTTAATACTGAATTATGCAAAACAAGAAGCACTTGGTTCAAATTTAACTTGAAAATGAAATAATAAATTATGGGAATAGCTAAACAATATAATGAAAATCTAAATGAAAATCATATGCATAAAAAAGAATCCAAACAGAATGTGTTTACTTTAAAAATATATATTGTTTTTAATCTCTCACCACTACCACTGTGTGACCATTTAAAATGTTTGGTCAGTATTTATTGTGTGTACTTAATGAATATTTTATGGTCTTAGAAAGCACTGCATCTATATAACATGTTAATGATACGTCCACTAATAAAGCAAAATAGTTTTTTTGTTTGGTTGGTTTTTTTTTTTCAAGGTAGGGTCTCACTCTAGCCCAGGTTGAAATTTAGTATGCAGTCTCAGGGTGTCCTTGAGTTCATGGCTATCCTCCTACCTCTGCCTCTCAAGTACTAGGATTAAAGGCCTGTGCTACCACACACTACGCAAAATAGTTTTTGATATGAAATCCATTCACATTTCCTGCCAATATCTACACCTAAGTTTTTAATAATTATTCATGTCTGCATGGGGAAGTATTCTTTCTTCCTATGATGTGTTGACTACCAACTGTAGTAATTTTAGAAGTCAAAAGACAAGCCGTTAGTTAGTCCAAAATACTATTTATTTTCACCACTAATTAGTTTTATTTGGTTGACAGTCCTGACAGCTTTTCTGATCCAATTTCATCCCCACACATAAATAGTCTATATTTTATGTGCATAAAAGTCAGTCAAACAAACCATCCAGAGAAGCTTTGTTGAGTACTGTGTAGGGCTCTTTCTTTCTTTCTTTCTTTCTTTCTTTCTTTCTTTCTTTCTTTCTTTCTTTCTTTCTTTCTTCTTTTCCTTAATTTTCTTGATGGCTGTACAGTTAACCTGAACAAACATTTTACTCAGCATTTCAGATATCCCTATACAGATAATAAAAATTTAAAGCTATCATTATGTAGACTGTGTTTACTCAGAGAAACTTAGATAAATATGATGTCTTATAATAATTTCTTACAGTGTTCATCAAAATGTCTTAGTTTTTGTTTTGGTTTAGAAAACCCAGTCAGTATTAACAATGGAGAAAAAAAATGTTCTGTTTTATTTTTCTTCAAGGAAATCATTGAATTAACCAGTGAATATACACTTAAGAAAATCAACAATGAAGAGAACTGAAAACCTTCTATTTGTAGAGAGATGATACTAAGAAAATATTAAAAGATCATAAAATCTAGCTCAAAGATAAAATAATTTAGCTACGGAACAGACTTTTAAATTAATATATAGGAATCAATAATCTCTGTGCAAACAGATAATAGATGAAATGGTTTGTTTTTGACATGCAGAATAAATGTCCTAATACCACCAGGGATCAGCTGATTCACATATGGAATTTTGATCAGGACTTTAAGATACTTCATGAGTCCAAGCAACAAGAGAGCTGGCCTGGCCTTCAGTTCCCAGCACTGTGATCCTGGCTAAGAGCCATGAGCTTCTGCTACGTGCAGAAATGTAGTCTCAGAGAAAGATACTATAGGTGTAAATTCCCAATGATTTTGACTGCAAGCAGATCTCTGAAGATAATAAATTCATCTTTATGTCACCCAGAGTTGCGATACTTTATGAAACATGAAGTAGCTCAAATAAATAAATGCATACAGAAAGTAAGTCCTTCCCAACAGTGAAGCTAGTTCCAGTAGATTCCTGTGGATTTCTGGTCCTATTTAAGTAGCAGGTTTTATAGAGTGGAGGGGAAAGCTGTCCTGGCCTCACTGTGTTATTGCTCCTTTCAGAAATGTTCACAGGGGATTTTTCTTGTCTTAAGGTATAGTAAAGACACAAACACCATGAGCTCTGAAGTCGATATTTAAATTGTAAACAGTCTCATGCCTGTGGTCCAGTCCCCAGAACATATCTGGCTATGCTTGCAGAGCAAGTCTTGTCTATTTCATCCCCTGCACCTGCTCCATTCATGCGTTAAAGCTTCTCAAGGTGGTCATTCCATTTTATAAACACATAATCTAGGTTCCTCAAAGGCAAATTTGTTTTGGGATTCCCTGAGTTCTCTGCTTGTATTATTCACCTGTGTCTTAAATTTCTGAGGCAAGTGTTCTGACACTGGCTCTCGGGTAGACATGTGAACAGTGCTTTGAGAGAGACAGACAGCTGGATCAGGGAGGGCTGTCTGGCACTGCAGGACAAATCTCTCAACAGTAGCTCAATATGGAATATCTGCCATGCCTTATGAAACCATCTTCCCTTGGCAAAATAGAGTCATATCAGGTGGAAAGCCCTGTGTATATCCAGTGTCTGTGTCATAAGTGAAGATTTTCTGTGGCAGTTTCAGGCAAGTTCACAGATTCCAGGCCTGACACCCCTCCCCCTGAGTAAGAGTTGTCTCTAGCTAGAGCGCAAGCCTCATGCGAAAACTGATTGGTCAGGTATGGACCAACCAGCTGTCTCTGTGACTCACCTGGCCGAGGTCTTAAAAAGTCACTGAAACAAAGTCCAGTTCTCTCTTCCTTCCATATGACTTCCTAGAAGAAGGACTTCTAAATTTCCAGGCCTGCCTTCACTCACCACAGTCTAGTGGCTGGGATGGAGGTGGGGGTGGGGCTCAAGAGTTTTCCACATGAACCTTTCTCCTCACGATGGGAGCCCTCTCTTTTCTTTCCTTCTTCTGCTTGTTGGGATGAACAGTGTAGATTTTGCTGAAACCTCTCCCACGTGTTCTCTCCACACTGGTGACTGGAGAGCTCTGCATCTCCTCGTTTTCCTTGAAATAAAGTCTCTCACTATACCTCATCCTCTTGGGGGCCTACAATTTTAATTCTTTAACTTTATAGACAAGAATTCAGGTACTCCTTAAGTTCTGAGGTGCATTGGAAGTAGCTGGGTTCTTTAAATTTTACTCACAGCTCCACCATTACATTTCCTTATAAGTGTACTTTTTTTTTAACAACAAGGTAGTATTTCAGAACCATCCCGTTGGTCTACAGAAGCCTGGAAAATCTCTAAAGGATGAAATTGAAATATGCATTTGTCCCACATAAGTATGTAGATATGGCTTTTCACAGATGTTTTATTTTACTTATTATGTCTCTAAAAGGAAAGGACTCACAAAGTATCTACTTTGAAAACAAAAAAAGAAACTTTTACAAATCAGTTTTTCTAAAAACGTGTTTTGACGTTTGGAAAACAGCTCAGCGTGCTCTCTTTCTCATCGTTCTTTCAGTGGAGGTCAGAGGGTTTGAGAACAGAAGGGCTTTTTAAAATTATCCCATTGGGAGCAGCTTCCATTAAAGCTTGAACTCAAGCACCTTGAATGGATTCTGTGTGTTTCTATAAACACATCATCAACAGGTGACTCTCACACCATATTTTTTGATGCTAATTCTGATATTCTCAAGTGTAATGCTTTAAAATAAGTATGTAACTTTTTAAAAATATTTTATTTATTTATTTGCAAGCAGAGAGATACAGAGAGAGAGGGGGAGAGAGAGAGAGAGAGAGAGAGAGAGAGAGAGAGAGAGAGAGAGAGAGAAAGGGAAGTTAGGGAGGGAGAGAGAGGAAATCCAGACAAAGGCACCACTTTGTGCATCTGGCCTATGTGGGTCCTGGGGAATTGAACCCGGGTCCTTAGGCACTGGAGATAAGAGCCTTAACCGCTGAGCCATCTCTCCAGCCCAAGTATGTAACTTTTACCAAAATTTCTCATAAAAGTTATTTAGCCTCAAACCCCTTCTCTAATGTGTTCTAGCCAACTTAGCCTGTGATTATGTGTGATGTTTCCTAGGTGGTTGCATAGATTCTTTGTACTGGTGGGTGGTAAATCAAGGGTTAAAGGTTGAACTGTGTGATCTGTGGAAAGAGATATGGACTACGATTAGTCCACACACAAAAAAAGTGGAGTTAAGTAGATGCTTACTGGGTGGGCAAGGCCTCTTTTTGGCTGTTCATCTCTCCTAATGCCTGGACCTCCAGGCCAGGCTGGGATGGAGGGAGGGGACCCTTACTATTCTGACCTCTTTGCTTTTTTTCTAATGTGAAGGCAAAAGGCTTACACTATTTTGTTTCACTTCGTGTGTGTGTGTGTGTGTGTGTGTGTGTGTGTGTGTGTGTGTGTTTCTTTCTCACATGGACCTTTAACCTCTTCCTGCCTTCCACATGGTGGGAGCTCTCTGTACTCTCTCCTCACTCACTCCTCTAAATCTAATAAAAGTCTGTCTGAAACTTTATATATATATTTCATAAGTTTCATATATATACATATATGAAAAGCAGGTACACTCATTGAGACCTATGTTACTCAGGAACTCTTACAACTGAATAATAATACTTATGTATAAAACCAAATCTAAATCCCAAATTTAGAGAGGAATACCAGGGATTAAGAGCCAATAAGCAGGGTAAGGGTCTTTGGATGGAACATTTGTAAGAGGAGTGTTAGGGAGGGTTAGGATCAACTCAGTAAATTTAATTGGATTCTTTTGAAAGTGGGCAAGGTGATTAAGGTACCCACTAGGAAATGGGGTGAGGAAGGAGATTGGATATTGAGGGTGTGTGTG
>PVHP010035427.1:0-18478 GCA_004024765.1 Zapus hudsonius | reverse complement strand
TGGATGGCCAAGTCTATAAGGAAGGTAGTTGCCCATTTGTCAGTGTTGGGTCTCTGACCCTTGGAGACACTTAGCATTTGCTGAGTGAGCACCGCTGAAGAAAAGTTTCACCAGACACTTGATGGAGCATTGAGCACTGCTGAGAAGGAAGACACCAGGTCAGCAGAGCTCAGTCCCCCTGCCCCCAGACAAAAGTCATTGGCCTTGGAGATGCTGGGTGTACTGAAGGAGCGGTGCTGAGGGAAGGAGGGAGGGAAGCTAACCCTTAGCCAAGCTGGTCAGCCATTGGTGTCATTTGGAAGGGAAATGGATTTTCATGTCTTTAGAACACAGTTTTCTAAATTAGAACAAGATAGAGAACACTGCAGGGAGGAGAGCTGGGTTCCTGGAGAGGCATCTCTTCAGGGGTCTGCAGCGCACATAGAAGAGTCCTCGAGGAGATGGTGCTGCACCTCACCCAGCCATGGCTTCTGTTGGTTTTTCAGGGGATGGATCTCAGGGTGTTACAGATGCCAAGCAAGCACTCTTCCACCAAGCTGCATTCCCAGTCCAAAAAGAGGGGCAAGGGAAGGGTTTAGATTGCAAATTTTAAAAACGAATCCTGTAGAAAAATGAGGCCAGGGAGCTACCAACAATTGTTAGCTGGAACAGCAGCATTGAGCTTTCTAGGGCAGGCGTTTGAAGATGGGCCAGAGGTGAGCACTGGGCTGAAACCATGCTGACGCGTTCTCCGGTCTCTCTGTGCAAGTGGATGAAGTGGCTTAAGTTAAAGGTTGCAGTTCATCGAGGCCTAGTTCAATGAGGGCCAAGAAGAACCTCCCTAGGGTTTGGTCAAGGACAGAATGCTGGCTAATACCCAGGGCAGGCCATGGTGTTTTATGAACAGACATCCAGGGTGAGAACAGAAACAGGATGGACATCAGGGATATCCCAAATAATTTTTGGGGGGATGCTGGGGTTTGAACCCAGAGCCTTCTGCATGGCAGGCAAGCACTCTATCATTGAGCTAATCTCAGTTCTTACCCCAAAGAATTTAATGTCTAGAACTGCCTGGGAGAGAAGGAAGTAACTGCTTAATGATATATCAGTTGTTTTTATTTACTCCTTCCAACAAACCTGGGAGGTGAGTACTGTCTCTGTTACCAGTAGGAACTGAGGTTCAAGCTGTTTAAGTAACATGTTCAAGGTCACATACTTAGTGTACCAACAAAATTGGTGGGGTGGAATCCAAGCCAGGATCTTTTTAACTTCAAAGTACCCTTTTCTGATCTCCACATGTAGTGTTCTTACACAGCAACATGCTTTCCTGAGAAGTAATTTATGGTGATGACCTTGCTAAGCTGCTTACCATATGCTGGACCTTTCAAAGGAGATTTAGCCAGGCCTAAGAAGCACTGGGCAGGAGAACGTGAGAGAGGCCCTGTGCTCTGCTCCCTGGACATTTTTTTAAAATCATCTTTATTGTCAATAATTAGATACGTTGTATGATCAAATCTTGTGGTGGTACCCCCATTTCCCTTCTCCTTGTCCCCACCCCACTGGGGGCCCTCCTTGGTGGGCATACTGGATCAGTCCATGGGGTATCAGGTTATGAATTGCACAAGAGGTAGCTGTTTTTTTCTCCTCCCTTTGTATGTTGTTGCTGAGGGGTGATGTCTCTGGATATTCTCCCCATCATGGCTCTTACATTTTTTCCGCCCCCTCTTCTGCTCAGTTCCATGAGTCATAGTGAGTGAGTTTTATGTCTGCTTTTTTGTTGAGATCTTAAGTGTCTCTGGACTTCTGCTCTGGATTGTGTTGGGTGTCACTGGTGTCTGTCTCCATTGTACTCTCATGAGTTATCTGACTTGCTGTGGTGATAGGTCTCTTGTTTATCTTGTCACTTTCTCATAGGTTTTGTTTGGGCTCTGTGTGATAGGTTGGGGTGGTTCATATCCTGCTTGGATGTCAGTCAGAATCCCATGTCTTGTTGGTGGAATTGGGTTTTCCACAGTTCTCACTGCCTTCTGACAAATACAAACAGAATCTGACTCAGAGTGTGAGATCAGTATAGGTTAATTGAGACACACATTGCTATTTTGGCAAGATTTTAATGAGTATAGCCTCTCTCTAGCTCTCTGGTAGTGGGAGTTTCCCCTTGGGCCCCTGGTTCTTGGTCCCCATAAGATTTTGCCTTGGATCCCAGTAATAGTTAAGGGTATCTTGCCACTGAGTGGATCTCTTAGCCAATCAGTAAGCCATTGATAACCTTCCTAGGTTTGGCACCACTATTGCACAGATGATCACTTCTTGACTTGCTGATCTCTTTCATATAACAGTGTATTCAGCATTCTCATGACATCAGTCAGTATTGTATATCTGTGGCCTCTGCTTGCTCCAAATATCATTGACCTATTTTCCCTGGTATCTCATGAAATGCCTTTCAGCACTACACATGCTACCATCTGGGAGCGGGTTACCATTTTGGATCTAGCAGGGTCTCTAGGTGTTATGTGATAACAGCCCCAGACATTCTTGAGCTACTGATTGATCACCTCAGAGCCTGCTCTGAGGGGCAGGAAGGCCCACTGGTAAGGAGAGCCTAGTCTCAACTTCTTGATGAAAAGCCATGACCCAGAAAGAGGAAGTGATTTACCCAAGTGATTTACTGAAGATCCCAGAAACTGTTCATTAGAGAGCTGAGCTGGGTTTAGACAAAATTACCATGGCCCAATTTGGGGCTTTTCCTCAGACATTAACAGAACATTTATCTGGGCTAAATGGCCATGATGTTGCTCATGGATTCTTTCCAATAATCCTGTCAGGGCTGGAATAGCCCCTAGGGGGCTGGAGGCAGTTCTGGCAGGTCACTGAGCAGACCTTTCTGTTCAGGCCCTGCTGCTGGAATCCACAGATCACTCTCGCCTGCCCCTCACGCTGGGTGAGGCCAAGGGCAAGAGACCAGAGTGTGAACCAACACAGACTACACACAGGATTCTTCTAAAAATGCCTGACAGTGACCATTGACCCGAGACCCGAGAGACTGAAGGAAACCCAGAGGTAGCAATGCTAGAGCCTGCTGGTCCATGGTGCTTCCTGGGGAGAAAGCCACTGCTGCTTTGTCCCTGTCCGTCCTCTCACTCCTATGGCTACGCTTACGTGTCTCTGCACAATTCGTGTCCCTTTTCTTGGGGTAGCACTGCTGAGCCCTGTGGTTTGGAGACAATGTGTGGCTCTTTATTCTGTCCAGCCAGCCAGAGGCCACGGGACAGGTGAGCTACCAGGGAAGTTGTAGAGCAGAGGCCGAGGCATGCACCATCAAGCACATGGGAATGCACAGTTGGTAGAGACCAGAGAGCAGCATGGAGTTCACAGCAGCTGCGTTTCCTGCAGGGAATCTCAGGGTTTCACTGGCAGGGCACAGAACACAGCCCAGCCTTGGTTTTCACAAGGGGTAGTCAGGGCCACTTAGCGCAAGGGAATTTCCTCTTTAGGAGAGAAAGTGGAAAAGCAGGAGGTTTGGGTCATACTGTAGCTGGTGCTAAGTGGGGGTGAGGGTCACAGGAAGGCCGCTGCCCCTCTGGCTCCTGGTCCTAAACCACTAACAGCACAGCTGCAGTAGCTGAGTCACAGCCCCACCATGGTTCATTGGCTGGACCTGGCCCAGGGCCATGTCATAGAAAGGGTTCTGTAAATATTTGCTTAATGACTGAGCATACACATGGATGGGCAGGGGGAGAAGCAAAAGCATCCATGAATACAACTGTTGGAAAGTAGGCAGAAAGCCTTGCTAATGGTTTTTATTTTTGTCTTTTTATTATGGAACAATTTTAACAGATTCAAAAGTAGAGAAAATGGTGCAATGAATCCTTTTGTTCTAATCACGGAGCCTCAACAGTGATCAACGTATGGCTCATCTTGCTTCATGCATCTGCCTCCTCCCCACTGGATTATTTTGAAACAAAGACCAGATGTCATACAATTTCATCTGCAAATACCTTAGTATGCATCCTTAAAACAATGAAGAGTCTTGACTTCAAAAATAGAAAAAAACTAAAAAACAAACAACCAGGAAACAGCACAGCAATCCCTCACTGTCGCCACTTACATTTCCTTATGGTCTTGTAAATGTTCTTCCTGGTGGTTAGAATCAGGACCCGAATATGGACTGCACAGGCCTTCAGTACATATATATATCACAGGTGCTTATTACATGTATGTCACAGGTGTTTATTATTACATGCATGTCACAGATGCTTATTACATGTATGTCACAGGTGTTTATTACATATATACCACAGGTATTTATTACAGGTATGTCATAGGTGTGTATTTCATGTATGTCACAGGTGTTTATTACATGCATGTCACAGGCCTTTATTATATGTATGTCATAGGTGTGTATTTCATGCATGTCAGGTGTTTATTACATGCATGTCCCAGGTGTGTATTACATGCATGTCCCAGGTGTTTATTACATGCATGTCACAGGTGTGTATTCCATGTATGTCACAGGTGTGTATTCCATGTATGTCACAGGTGTTTATTACAGGCATGTCACAGCCTGTCAGTCCTTTGGTTCAACCCTCTTTTCTCTTTTTTTTTTTTTTGTTCTTTTGCATTTGTTTCTTTTTTAATTTAAGAAACCAGTGGAATTTCCCACCTATCCCATGTTATTGTTTAATTTGTTTTTCTACCTCTTATCTTTCCTTTCTGGTAATTAAGAACTGACGTCTTATCAGATGTTCAGTGTTTTCGCCAGGAAATTTCAGAGGTGAAAGCATAGGCTTTCTATCACATAGTGTTGAGAGGCACCAATCACTTGTCCCTCTACTTGTCCTTTGAAGCTCCATCAGGAGCCCAGGGGTTATCAGCCTTTTCTCCTTACCCACCTCCCATCTGCCTTCCCCCCAGGCTTTTAACAACTATTGACACTTCTTATCTAAGTTTCATTCTTATCTTTAAAGGGCCAAATAATACTATTTTTGGTTTTAAGGGCTACACAGTTATAGCAGGAAAGCAGCTGTAGACAGAATGCAAATAAAAGAACAGATAATAAATTAAAGAATAAAAGAATAGACAGAATGTAATAAAAGCAAATAACAGAATAGAGAGAATGAAATAAAAGCGTCTGACTGAGTGTCCAGGAAACCATTTCCCAGGTCAGACTTGGCGCACCGTCTGCTGACCTGTATCAATTATTTTACTGAAGGTTGTAAGGTAATAGCCCAATCTTGCCCATCTTCATTTATTAGCCAAAGTGTTTCTGTAAGGAAGAATCATGAACGATTTGGTCATCTTGAAGGCACAGCAGAGAGCACACCCTGAAAAGGAAGGCAGATGAATTCTCAAGCCTTTTCCTTTTTCTAGTTTCATAACTAGAGTGCATTCTGAGAAGGTCATCTTCTGAGGAGGGGATGGGTTTGTTTTCTCAAGTCAAATCATAGCCATGCTTCAGCCTGCCTTGGCCTTGGCCTTGGCCCTGTGGGCACTGGGAGAAATTCCATGGTGGTGTCTGTCTGATGTCCTCATCTCTGCACTGTTTTCAGTCAGCCTGTTCTCTGTAGCTTTCAAGCCAATGACATTGGCACTTCTCAGTTTTGATTGGAAATACAGTTTCCACGTGGAAGACAAATTAATTAACATATTCATCACCATTGTTAAGCAAAATTGACACTTCAGAGTTCATAATGCTGTATTTCTTAGTTCAGTTCTGCCATTTGATTAATACCCTTTGATTTTTCATTCGTTCCAAGTGAAACTGACATATTCAAAGAGTCCAAATGTAACACTGTTGTGCATATCAAAATGATCTTCTGACTTCCGTCCATACTTCACTTAAATCAGTGGCTGATTTCTCCTCTCTTACTCTGTTTGGTCAGACTTGTTAATCATCTGTTTTTTTTCTCTCTCTGGCCCTATGCCCTCTGCAGAGTGACTTCCCCTCAGATATGTGGCTTTGCGTGACCCGGGTGCTGGAGTTGTGCTCCGTCACTCTCACACCTCCCAGTCTCATTCTTTCTTTTCTTTGCTTGAGGGATGACTTCCTTTGCCCCATGCCCTCTTTTTGATTCCTTTTCATTCTTCTCTTTCCTTAACCCATCGTTGATGTGCCTTCAGCTTTCTTTGTCTTGTGTGTGTAATGCAGTGTGTGTGTGTGACATGGTGTGTGTGTGTGCATTTGTGTCCTGGTGGTGTCCCATGCGCTCACCTATGATGGGGAAGGGCTTTCACCTGTGGTGACCACATGGTCCCACCCCGCCCACTCTGAGAGGAGCTATAGTCTTACAGACAGCAGAGCTTGCTGTTTTTCTGCCAGACTGGTCAACCCCCGGCCCCTGCTCCTTCCTCTCTGTGAGACTAGGGGTGTGTGGCCACACCTGGCTGTTTACATGGGGTCTGGAAACTCAGGAGGATTCAGGCCATCTCAGGCTCTCAAGCTTGCACAGCAAGTGTACTGAGCCACCTTTCCAGCCTAGTTCCTGTGTCATAAATCCCCAGCATGGCTCACTTGCTCACATCTGTCTTCTGCAGGATCTCTAACGTCCTAGAGAATCAATTTGCCAGCCGGGCATGTTCATGATTTCAGTTATCACTGATGAAGATGACTTTCAGATTCCCATGCTGCTTCTGAACTCTGATGCTTCCATATTTATTAACAAGAATAAAATGTGGGAACTGTCTTTAAATAACTGAAAATAAAATCCAAGAGAAAAGTGTTTCTTGAGGCCCCTTTCAAGTGACTCATATCACTCCCAGAGTCCTAGTTGCTAGTCCATCAGTGGGAGTGTTGAGTATGGGTTAAAGCTTTTCAAAGCTGCTGACTGCCAGCTGTCTGTCCATCCTCTGCTGTACCCTGTCTCTGCTTGGCTCAATGCTCACGGGCTGTCCTTTGCTATAGAGAATGTCACATACTGCATAAAAATGGTGTCTTGGTTAGCAGTGGACCACTTATATGACAGTGGGTCCATACAGTGATGGTGGTCATGTCACCCAGCCCCATCCTAGCCATCCTAATGTCTCAGCACAATGCACGGCTCGTGTTTGTGGAGACACTGGTGCTGACAAACCTGCCAGTCTGCGTCACTGCAACACGCTGGCTGTGGTCTCATTGAGAGTTTGAGGCCAGCCTGGACTACATAGCAAGACACTAGCTCAGAACAGCAACAGAAATCAAACAAGTACAGCAGTGTTATTATGTACTGTACATTCCCCTTGATAATGAGAACACATGTTATGCCACTGGCTTATAGACTTGTTATACTAAACATTTAATCCTTACTCTGTTCTTTCCAGGTATAGAAACAACCCTACAGTAGCCGGCTGTGTTAGGCCAACAACAGCCTCTTATATCTCATGGTTACAGTGTTGATTGGTGACATCAGGAGTGACTGAATAAGTTACCCAGCTTTGTGCAAGAACACTCTAGAATGTTCCTACAATAATTGGGTAAAGATGAGGTTCCCAGAAGGCCTCTCTGATTTAGGTGGCTCTCTACTCAGTAACATTTTTCTTTATTTGATGTCTTGGCTCACTACACGAGTTTTCCAAGTTTCACTTCTTTCCATGGAGATTTTTCCGGGCTAATTCTGGCCATCTTCCAGGATGCTCACAGCTGAGCTGTTTCTCTCAACTCTGAAGATCGGATGAATTTGGTAATTTGAAAGCTCAGTCCAACCCCGTTGTTTATTTGCTGGGCTGATAAGAAGGGAAGCAGCTCTCTGTCCTCTGAGTCTGCTGCTAGGGATTAGTCAGTGTGCCTGTCACACAAAATTACCTACCTTTAGTATGTAAGTAAAAAAACCATCTTTTCTGTCTTCTTTTATACATAAGCATCATTTTGTCTCATTAAAAAGTTGTAGCTTTTGGGCTGAAGAGATGACTCAGTAGTTAAGGCTCTTGCCTGCAAAGCCTAAGGACCCAAGTTTGATTCCCCAGGACGCATGTAAAGGCAGATGCACAAAGTGGCTGGAGGCCCTGTCATGCCCATTCTCTCTTCTGTCTCTCGTTGCCTGCAAATAAATAAATAAAAATGTAAAAAAAGAGCCCATCCCTATTTAAAAAATTTTTTTTTTAATTACAGCTTTCTTATTCATCCTCATCTTCACAGTTTGAATGTATGTCAATCAACAAGGCCATGTGACATAGCTCTATTACAAAGTGATCTACTCATTAAGATTGGCTCTAACAGGCCCACTGAGGAAGGCCATTCAGGGCAAATAAATCCAATCCAATTTAATTTCTATTTCCTTTTCTTTAAGCCAATCTTGAAGTGGGCATAATAGATGTATTTAGGTATTCTGGAAGCATTTAAGAATCTTTCTGTCCATTGTTAATTGAAGCACTAATTGAATTGGGCACATTTTGCTGAGTCAGAGTGTAACTGGGCTTCTTAATGTAAATCTCCATTTCATGAGGAGGTGTAACCGAGTTTATTAGTGCTATGAAGAGGTGATGTGTTCTTTAGAATTATGGGATCTGAGCAAAACAATTTCTGGATTGATAAAGTGAAAACCATTTTGGTGTATGACTTTGTTTTTTTTTTTCTAGAATAATATAAAAATGTCTTTCTAGTTTGTATCATGTTTATAATTTTGTGAAAGTACTGAGTATTATAGTGACCACTGCTTGCACATAAAAATATTTAGAAAAAAAAGATTTAGAAAAAAATTTAGAGAAAAATTGAAAGGCTATCAGATAAAGCATACTACCTTGAGTTGACACCTGGACATTTACAGAGAAATGACCTGTGGAAATTTTAATAGATACCTTGAGCCTACACCTGAGGCTGGTTCTGGACATTTTCATCAAAATGGGAATTGTAGATGATTAAGATGAAGAATGTCATGTGTCCAGTATTCTGTGACTTATGAGTCCTTCTGTATATCTTGTGATTAAGTTCACAATTCAGATAATTTCAGCTAATTCAATATTTCTTTATGAAAATTTCAGAGCATTAGATTTATAAATTAAAAACCTAGAATTTGGGCATGGTGGTACATGCCTTTAATCCCAGCACTCAGGAGGCAAAAATAGAAGAATCACCATGAGTTCAAGGCCATCCTGAGACTAAATAGTGAATTTCAGGTCAGCCTGGACTAGAGTAGTACCCTACCTCGAAAAACAAATGAAAAAAAAAAAAAACCCAAAACCTAAACAAAATGTATAGTTCCAAGAATACTTATCCAAAGTGCTGAATTCTCCAAGTGTGCCATGCCATCATACCTATTGCAGAGGGAAAGAGTACTGGAGACAATTCAATATATTTAGTTATGTGACAGGTACTTGAAGAGTGTCTACTCTCTGCCAACTTACAAGAGTTATAATGACAAACGACATATCAGAAGTTACTTTGGTATTCTCAGAAATCAATTCTAGGAGCGAGCAAACAAATTGGGTTTGTGGAAAGTTGTTACAGAAAGCAAGCAGGGTGCTAGGGGAGAAAATACAGGGTAAAGTGTTTTGAAAATGAGAAAGTCAGAGAGGCCCTTTTTAAAGACTTTGCACTTGAGGTCCGTGAGCAGGAAGGGTGTGGTGTTCTGTGTCACATCTTTAAACTGTAGTTTGCACTGCTGGTGGAACTTCCCAAAGGAAGGCCAGTATGTCCAGAAGGTAGTCTCACAGTGGCTCCAGTGGGAAGGAAGGAAGGAAGCAAGGAAGGAAGGAAGGAAGGAAGCCAGGTTGTATAGAACCTTGCTTTGGGAAGATCAGTCAGTATGGAAAATAAGCATATAGTATTTTCACCATGTAGATATGATACATACAAATCAACTTCAAGACTATTGTGTTGCAGTTACCTTCTCATCGCTGGAACAAAGCACCTGACCAGAAGCAGCCTATGGGAGAAAAGGTTATATTTTGGCTCACCGTCTCGAGGGGAAGTTTCAAGAAGAGTCAGCAGGTCATCATGTCTTGTTACATCATCTGGAAGTAGTCAGAGTGGGCTGGCCCTGAACACTCAGTGCTGGACTAACAGACCACAAGATCCACCCCGGTGACACACCTCCTCCAGGAAGGCTCCACCTCCCAAGGGCTCAATAGCTTTCCCATATTGCTACCAGCAGGGGATTGATTCTTCAAAACACATGAGCTTACATTTCATTCAAGCCATCATATATACATAAAAATAAACTAATAAAATAAGAGTGGGGAAAAAAAGAAATGCAAGGTTGGATTACATTGCTGGCAATAGGGAGGGCATAAAATAGGAAGGCTGGAGGGATATTTTGTTGACAGAATTGGCTTGCCTGACCAGGGCACTGGATGTGAGGGGGACATGCAATGTAGAATCAACAGTGGTGGTGGCTTCAAGGGAACACCCCAGTAGCCATTGCTAGACCTCACCTCCAAAGGCTCCACCCCCTTCCAGTAGTGCCAACCAGAAGAGCAAGCCGTTAACACATGGCCCTTTGGGGGGCATTCAACATCAAGCGATATAGTACCTCCTTTGTTTTTTTTGGTTTTTCGAGGTAGGGTCTCGCTCTAGCCCAGGCTGACCTGGAATTCACTATGTAGTCTCAGGGTGGCCTTGAACTCAAGGCAATCCTCCGACCTCTGCCTCCCGAGTGCTGGGATTAAAGGCATGTGCCACCATGCCTGGCTTAGTACCTCCTTTTTTAAGGCGTTTCATTTTTAATTTTTTTCTTGATAAAGCAAAAAAGTTTAAAAAACTTGGCCAAGGGATATGGTAGAAGAAGGAATTAATGGGAAAGAGGAAGTCAGTGATTTTATTAATGTGTCTTTCCAGCTGTATTATCAACCTGTAGTTCTGGAGCTTGAACCCAGAGCATCTCCATGTTGAGGAGAACACCTGTGGGTGTTGGTATTGTTTAAGGAGGGCATGGAGGACAAAGGGTTAAGAGGGTGTTGAAGAATGAGGTCAGAAACCCTGGCAACTAACTGGATAGGCGTTTCCCTATCTCCACCCTCAACTCTGAGACTCCCAACCCCCAAAGCAAGCCACATGGACCCAGGTTCGCACCCCAGCTGTGCCTAGAAGGTGGCAGTTCCTCTACCCCCACCATCTGATACATGCCCAAGCTCACGTCCACATGCAAAGCAGGTATTCACAGGTTGCTGATTTCTGCCAATCCTCGTTGCCCATTTCTTTCCCTCCCTCCTCCTCAATTTCTATTTAACCCACGATGCTGCTACAATAAAATAGGATTATTTGCCATGTCTTTTCCTCTGGGTCTATGCCTGGTATTCTCTCTGGAGAGATGAACTGAACACACACAGAGCTGTAACACTTCAGCGGGCTCTCAGGCCCATGGGCATGCTTCCACAGCTGCCCGCCTCTGCCTTGGCTGTCTGAGCCGCCGACACTCGAAGCATGCCTGCTCCCTCCCTCTCCGAGGTCCCCTCCTGCCACCCATATGGAGCGGGCTCGCGCCCTGGTGCCAACCCCAATGGCACCCCAGCAGCCACTTCCAGAGCAATAACACAGAGCAGTCCATGCCCCGGTGCTAGCGGCCAGCAGCACACCTGGCCCAGGATGGCCCAGCCGGCCCCACCTCCCTGGTGCATTCCTCAGCAACGTTCCCAGAGAGAGCTCCACGGCCTGGCCCCGCCCCCCTCTACCCCCCCTCACTCTCGCCCAGGCGCATAGGGGAGCAAAAGCGGAGGGAAGACTTCAAGACCATCAGACCCGTTCCTTTTTTTTTTTTTTTATTAAAACAACATGTGGGAAGTTCAGGTGTTGTGTGTGAATGGAGGGCAGGACAAGCATCTCCATGCTGAGGAGAGCACCTGTGGGAAGTTCAGGTGTTGTCTGTGAAGGGAGGGCAGGACAAGCATCTCCATGCTGAGGAAAGCACCTGTGGGAAGTTCAGGTGTTGTCTGTGAATGGAGGCAGGACGAGCATCTCCATCCTGAGGAGAACACTTGTGGGAAGTTCAGGTGTTCCTCTTGTTCCCAAAGGGGAACTCTGATAGTGAAGAGTGATATGGAGACCCTCACATCTTATTGATAGTGATTTTTAACGTTTGGTGACTCAGGCTTCAGCTGATGTCATCACATGAATCCCTAGGTAGAAAAACTGGACTTTCTTGGGGGTAAATGACACATCTGTGGATCAAGGTTAATTTGAGACTCAAGTGCCTTTAATCAGATTGGGATCATAAGGTTTTATGAATGAGAGAAATCATACCAAAGAAATGACAATGGTGTGTAAATTATCAATAGCTAAATGTATTCATTTTAAAAAATAGTTTTTTATTTATTTGCTTACTTCTTGAGAGATAGAGACACATAGAATCAGAGAGAATAGGCTCACCCAGGGCCTCTTGCTACTGTGAATGAACCTCTGATGCATACAGAGTCTTGTGCATCTCTCTCTACATGAATATTGAGGCATTGAACCCTGGCTGGCAGGCTTTGCAAGGAATCATCTCTAACCAGTGAAACATCTCCCCAGACCAATAGCTGAGCTTAAACCTAGAGTTGTGTCTTGATATCACAAAGAATAATGATCTTTATGAATTATTATTGCCCCATTGCTCAGATGTGATTGTGGATAGAGTTATTCCTCAAAGAATTTAGGATGTTATAAAATCTGATGATGATAATGAGAACATTTGAAGAGTGACATTCCATTTAGCACAAGAGAAATTGGACGTGTGGAGGCAACCTCAGTGCTCTCTTCCCAACAGAAAGTACAGATCAGGGAGCACATGCCTCGCTGGTTGGGGCACTCTGATATGCATTGTCTCTTCATCTTGAGAGCCTCCTTTGTCATATTAACTCTTTAGGATGGGAGAAGCATCCAGGAAATGAGGGTGAAACCTGGCAGTTTTGGCTACATTAGGAAAAACATAATCCACCCTGCTATGCCAAACTAGACTGGGTAGGGGCCTCTGTGAGCGTGATTCAGGTGAAGCGAAATCTGTGTGTGAACTACTTTGAAGAACCTGAACTCACCCCACTAACTAAGGAATGAATTCATTACAGACAGTGAAAACAGAGCCCAGCCTGGGAAGAGTGAAAATGAGGGCCACGCTGATGGCTCTCTGAATTAATTGGTTTTCATTTTTCTTTTCTCTTTCTAAAATTTATCAAGAATAAACTTTGCATGAACAAATCATGTGTTAGTACTACCTTTTTCCTCCTCCCTGCCCCTGTCCCTCTGAGTGTTGCGGGCCCTCCTCCGTGGGATTGCTGGTATGTACCCTGGGGTTGCCGGTCATGAGTTGTGTGAACAGCAGACAGTCATTGTGGGGGGGGGGGGAGGCAATGCCTTGATATTCCCACCCACCTTGGCTCCTATAATCTTTCAGCCCCCTCTTCCACAAAATGAATTGATTTTTTTTGATATCTTTATTATCCATAATTAGATACATTCTATGAGCAAATCTTATAGTTTCCATTTCCCATTTCCCTCCTCCCTGTCCCTAATCTACTGGGTATCCTCCTCAGTGGGTGCACTGGATCAGTCCATGGGGTAGGGGGTCATGAATAGCACCAGAGGTAGCCAGTTCCCCTCCACACCTTTGTGTGTTGTTGCTGAGGGGGCAATGTCTCTGGATATTCTTCCCCACCATGGCTCTTTCAGTTTTTCCACTCATCTTCCATTCAATTCCCTCAGTCATGGTAGGTGAGTTTTAAGTCTGCTTTATTGCTGAGATCTTAAGTGTCTCTGGACTTCTGCTTTGAATTGTGCTGAATATCGTTGGTGTCTGTCTTGTTGATCTATCCTGGGTTATCTGACTTGCTGTGGTGATAGGTCTCTTATTTATCATGCCACTTTCTCATAGGTTTCATTTGGGGCCTACATAATGGGCCCAGGGTGGTTCATCTCTTTTTGGGATGTCAGCCATCAACCCATGGCTTGTTGGTGGAATTGGGTTGTCCATGGCTCTCTTGCTGCCTTCTGAAAAAGACAAACAGAATCTCCATTGGAGAGTGAGATCAGTATAGGTTAAATGAGACACACATTGCTAATTGGGCAAGGTTCTATTGAGTGTAGCCTCTCTATAGCTCTCTACAGAGAGGTAGTGGAAATTTCTCCTTGGAGTATGGGTTTTTGGTCCCCATAAAATTTTTTCCTGGATCCCAGTTCCAGTTAAGGGTTCATTGTCACCGAGTGGATCTCTTGGCCAATTTGAAAGCCATTGAAAAACCCCCTAGGTTTTGGTGCCACCATTGCACAGGTGAACACTTCTTGACTTGCTGATCTCTTCCGTATAGCAGTGTGCTCAGCATTCTCATGACATCAGTCTGTATTGTATATCAGTGGTCTCTGCTTTCTCCAAATATCATTGACCAATTTCCCCTGACAGCTCGTGTAGCACCTTCCAGCACTACACATGCTACCATCTAGGAGCTGGTTACCATTCTGGATCTTACAGGGTCTTTTGGTGTTGTGAGATGACTTTCTGTGGTTTCTTCAGCAATAAGGTCTTACCTTTGGCCTGGGGCAGATATTCAAGAGCTTTGACACTTAATTTTTTTTAATCTCTTGTATTCAAGCTCCTTTTGTCCTGGCTTCTTTTGTAATCTTGAGGAAGATGCTTACTGCAAATGCAAGCATACTCTGGAAATTACCATGGGTCCTTGCTGCTGTGGGGATTATGCAGTGTCTCTCACAACTTTGAGTTCCATGGAGAGACTCTTATTAGAGATGTTATTATAAAAATGATAAAGGTGTATGTCTGGAGAATATGTAGAAACTTGTTTTTGTCTTCCCTTTCCTGTCTTCTCTCCATAGTATTGCCTTCCCTTTGGCTTCCCTTTGCTTTTCATTCCTTTTCCCTTCCATTCTTTCCTCCTTCTTTATCATCTCTTCCATTGAGTTACTCCCCCTTGTCTTCCCTACTCTGGTACTACTGTCCTTTATATCATTACCCCTTCCCTTCCCTTCTCTTCCCTCCCGTTGTTTAATCTTCCTTTGTTTCATTCACTCTCCATGTCTTCCCTTCTCTTCTTTTCCCCTTCATCCTCTCCCCTCCCTTTTCATCTCAGAAACTAAATTTTGACCAATAATTTATTTTTTCTTTATTAAATTTTTATTAGCTTGCAAGAACTAGATTTCATTATGATACCATAATGACATAAAAAAATCCCAATGGCTGGGCTGGAGAGATGGCTCAGTGGTTAAGGCACTTGCTTCTGGTGCCTAAGGCCCCGGGTTCAGTTCCCTGGTACCCACATATGCCAGACCCACAAGGTGGTGGCCCTAGTCCTCTCTCTCTCTCTCTCTCTCTCTCTCTCTCTCTCTCTCTCTCTCTCTGTATTTCTCTGCTTGAAAATGAATAAATAAAAAAGATAAATGTATAATTTGTTTAAAAAAAATCCCAACGGCTACAGGCAGCTTCGGAGCTTTTAAGAAAGTCTTCCAGGTGAGAGTGACATCCATTCCTGAATGAACAACTCTCCTTGGTCAGAGACCGACTTTGGGTTAGTTTAAAGAGACAATTTAGCATGGTCATCTCTTGTCACAAAACAGGTGACTTTCAAAGTCATGCTCTTTTCTCATGAGCCTGTGGGTTGCATGGTCTGTGGGGCTCCATGGGTTGATGCTCCTGAAAGTCTCTTTTGGGATCACTCCTTTAATGGGGCTGTCCCAGTTGACTGAGCAGAGTGGTCTGGGATGGTCTTGGTCACTTGGCTGATGTTGATGGATTTCCTGTAGGTTTCTGTGACTTGTTTCTTCAGGAGTCTAGCCTGGGCCTCTTCCATGGTGGCTTCTGGGTTTGGAAAGAGAATAGAGTCCCAGGTCTCATGAGGTCAGGCTTTAGGTCTCATGTGTGGCTCCTTCTGCTGATCACAGCAAGTCCTTGGTCTGTTGAATTGAAGGAGTGGGGAAATGGATTCCTCTTTCTATTTATGATATGAAAAAAATCCATGTCAGAGTATTTATACAGGGCTGTGTAGAATTATAGCAGTCATATTTGCAGATAATCCACCATAGTTGTTAGGAATCAGGGAAAGTGATATTTACAGAAATAATAGATTTAAATTTTAACTAGAAAGATTTCATCATGAAAAGCTGGGGAAGAAGATCCAGGTAGGAGAGACCCTGTGGTAGTCTGAATGTGAAATGACCCCAAGGCTCATGTGTTTGAACACTTGGTCCCTGTTGGCAGCACTGTTTGTTTGGAAGGTTGTGGAGCCTTTAGGGAGTCAAACTTTGCTGTAGGAAGTGAGTGGGTCATTGGGGGGGGGGCTACTTTCACAGTAATAAGAGAGAAATGGATAAAGACCCCAAACAATTAAGTTCTAAAAACTATGTAGAATGTTCTCTGAACCAGAAAAACATGGAGAATTCTTATCTCATAGCTTTTTAGTCCAACTGGTATTTAACAATGTAGCTCTCAGAATTACAATGTAAAATTTATAAGGTGTTATCTAGGAAAGATAGCCAAGGGAACAGTAATAGGATTCTTAGTCCTTGGGTGTCAGACAATTTGCTATAGAGGAAGGAGACAAATGAATGTGCCGAAGAGAACATTCTAGAAAGTGGATCTTAAAAACAGTTATGAACTATGGATGAAAGTCAGTTGGTTATCCATCTTTCTTTATGTGAGGATAAGCACGATTAGTCTTGCCAATATTCTCTACAAATTAAACTTTCAGCAAAACTTCCTATGTTTCCTGTCTGTGTAAATATTTTGGGACGAAACCCTTCCAGAAATTCCAGGTGGACCTGCTTCTGGGAACAGCTAGTTGAAGTGGCTTACCATCCATCCCATGTGCTCTGTTCTGCGCCCCTCTCCTGACCTGAGTGCAAGGGAGTCCCAAGCCTGTGGGTTTTAGCGTTGGGAGTTAGGTGCAGATAGGAGCTTTTTTACTGAGCTGGGTTGGATTGAAGATGGTGCCTGACAAGCCCCTTGGGAGGATGAGAATGTATTGGATACAGTGGCAATGATGGTGGTCAGGAAACTCCTAGGAGCAGGATTGAAAAGCACACTTACTTCATTTTGTGTGTGTGTGTGTGTGTGTGTGTGTGTGTGTTTGTGTGTGTGTGCATGTAGCATGTTGTGCAAGAGACCAAGGAGCCACAGACAGCTGGGTTGCACTCTCCCTCTCTCTGAAGCTTAGAAGCAAAAAGGCTTTCTTGTTGTGTCCTTGGACATGGCCCGTGGTATATTGCTACTCCGTGGTCTCAGGGTACAGACCACTACTGCTCATCACTTATAGGACTGCAGGCACATAGGCCCTCCAGGACCCCAGGCATCTAGGGAAAATGTTGGCACCAGAGAAAAGACATCCTATGAGAACAACTGGAATGCATGCTCAATACCATCGACTGTCAGCTAGAGACCATGACAGGCGACAAGATGAGTGAGAGAACAATGGAAGGTGAGGATGCATGCATCAAGACCTTCCAGAATCAAACGTCATCTCGAAGGAGATGCCATGTGCAACAGAAAGCCAAGAGGAGAAAGGTGATGTCGATAAATGTAAGAAATGGGCCTGAGGAGATGATGGCTCAGTGGGTAAAGTACTGGCCACACAAGCACGAGGAACTAAGTTAGGTTCCCCAGTTCCCTTGTAAAATACTGGGCAGGGTGACACCCACTGTAATTCCAGTGCTGAGGAGACAGATGGGGGATCCCTGGGGCTCACTGGTAGTCTAGCCATAGATCAGTGAGTTCTGGGTTCAGCAGGAGATCCTATCTCAAAAGCAAGGGGAAGGGCAGTTGAGGAAGATGTCCAACATTGACATTCACATGCAAGCACACATACGTGCACACACATGTGCTCACACACCCCTACATACACGAAAACATGCATGCACACATGCCTGCCACACAAATTCAAATGACTTAAGAAGACACCTCTGCTTATGTTGAAAACGTTCTTGAACCCTTAGGAATAAAGACCGTAACTTAGACATTTCTAGACAGAGGGCAAATTATCTGCTCTGAGAACATCTCTGACTAGCTACAGACCCTGACACAGGAAGCTGGAGGTAGTGGGTAACTTCAGAAGGCCACAGAGAGAAATAGCCACCCCCCCCCATTTTCCCCTGGACAGTAGCCTGATTCCCTCGAGGGATCTCAGTTTTTCATCACGTGAGAATTCAGAGATGTCTTCACCTATTTTCTGGCAAAAAACACTCCAGAAGAATAGCAAACACATGGTGTGTTGAGCAGAAGCAGGGACTTCAAGGTGAAAGCAGTCAGCAGAAAGGAAAACGTCAACTCTGATCAGCTAACTCAAGCAAGAAGGAAAGAATAAGTTCCCTTTAGTGTGAAAGGATCAAATTTCTCATTGAAGTTTTTACCTGTCAGACTCAGTTAAAAAGCAAACAGAGCTGGGCCAGGTGGGGCAGGTTGGTGCTGCTAGCTGGAAGGCTGAAGCACAATCTGATGGAAGATAGTGAGTTTCAGTCCTTGGTGAGTTCAAGGCCAGCTTGAAGAACTTAGACTGTGTCTCAGAATAAAAATTAAAAATTTTAAAGGTTTGCTGGTGGGGGCTATAACTCAGTGGTAGGGTGTTTGCCTACCAAGCACAAAAGATCTGGGTTCCACCCCACCCCTAGTCACACACACACACA
>PVHP010035426.1:7557-18602 GCA_004024765.1 Zapus hudsonius | reverse complement strand
CTCTGTCACATCCATGGGTTCCCACAGGAACTAGCTTTTCATGAACCTTTCCTTTTCTGGAACTTTCTCTTCATGAACTTCCATTGTAAAGTCACCTTTTCAAGTTGATTCTTAGTGTTTCCAGAGACAGATTTTGGGCATTACTCTCAGTTTCCTTACTATGACCTTATAACTGACATTATTTGGACAAACAAATGTGGCATTTCAAGGTGCTTAAAAGTCCCCATCCCTCTGGAGGAATCATATCTTCCTGAGGATTCATCTCAGCTGCTCTCCAGGCTCATCTAGGTAAAGGCAACACATTGATCTGTAATCTACTGTCATGGCTCATATTGTTTGGGAAAATAAGTTATGAAAATGTATGCTAGCACTTGATTCTTTTTTTTTTTTAAAGTTTTTTTTACTATTTTATTTATTCATTTTCAAGCAGAGAGAGAGAGAGAGAGAGAGAGAGAGAGAGAGAGAGAGAGAGAACACCAGGGCCACCACCTTGTGGGTCTGGTCTATGTGGGACCTGGGGAATTGAACCCGGGGCCTTAGGCACTGGAGGCGAGTGCCTTAACCGCTGAGCCATCTCTCCAGCCCTGATTCTTTTTTATGAAATGATTTAAACACATAAAAATCTCATTTCAGGGACTAAAGTGATTTCAGGGTCTTATTACTCTGTGGTGACCTCAGCAAATAGTCAAAGTAAGGATGTGGACCATGGACTCCTATTTCCCTTCTGCTCTGATTGGGGGATTCTCAGAGTCTTCTTATATTCTGTGATGGATGTCTGATATTCACCTTCTCAGGAATGAATTCTACATTCACTTTGAGCTAAATTCATAATTGTTAGAAATTTACCTGGAGTACTCCTCTTACAATATATGTGTTATGTCGAGGGTTTTAATAACTTTAAGTCTGTTCCTAACAGTAAAATTTTTTATTACCTATTCACGGCCCCATTTGGCAATCTGTGCTTTTTGCTTTTATGCTCTGTTATGTTTTTGAGGTAAGGTCTCACTAGAACCCAGGTTGACCTGTAATTCACTCTGTAGTCCAGGATGGCATCAAACACATTGTGATCCTCCTAATACAGCCTCCTGAATACTGGAAGGACAGGAGCAATTCCAAGCCTGGCTTGGTATATATAGGTGTTGTGTAAAATACACAACATACAACAGCTATATTCATCAATCTTACCTATTTATTAAGTAAATCTTATTACTTTTCTACTATCAGGTAAAACAATATTTCACCATTTCAGTATTTTTCATAATCACATATATCTATATAAAAATATGTCATATTTATCTCTATCTCTGTCTCTGTCTCTATATCTGCCTAATTTTCAACTATTTGCATATATCTATTTAGTTATCAATCAAATTCCAGCTGTCATCTATCATCTATCAATAATTTAATCTATCTAGCACTTAATTTTAATATTCTTGATTCTTTAATTTAAATATGAATAAAACTTACTTATAGCAATCACAAATAGTTCTCTGTCTCTTGTTCTCAATATGAAGCCTTGCTCTATACACAATCATTAATGCTCCGATTTTCAAAGTACAGCCTGCCTAATGTTCAGCCTTTACCACCATCTCATCATCGGAATACTTCTCTGCCCTGTGTCTTTAGACCCATTCCTCCTCACAGAGTCTAAGCTCCTGCCTTCTGAGAACAATGCACATTCTCCTCTCTCCACTTCCCTCCTCCAGACATGATGGACTATCAGGATGTTTGCGTGGTGTCTGCTCTTGGTCTCTTTTCACTCTCACAGAAGGCTTCCTTTTGAATAAAATCGTTCAATCTTATCTCTCTTCACTCTATTCATCTTTGTTCATTTAACATATTCATTTATGTTTTCTTATAAAGTTGTAGTGCTTGTATATTATAGCTCTGCTCTTTTCCATGTCCCCACAAATCTCTAAATTCCTAGGTGATAGGAAATTCAATTGCCACTGAATCTCTCTGGTGTTGAGCAGTGTTTTGGGCCCAGAATGGGCAGTGAATGCTTGTGTGTGGACTCAGAAATGACTGTGTCTCTGCTGTCTCAGCTGTGCTTCAACAGGACTCGGCCAACATGAAGTTCTTGGCCATCGCCTTCTTCCTGGCTCTCATGGTCTCCATGCTGGTGAGTCCTTCAGGAGAGAGACAATGTGTTCTCAGTGCCTCCTGACAACTCAGCTGCTTAGGACAGACCCCCATGAAGTAGACCCACATTTGACTCTCAAGGTTCATTTCCCAATTGCATGTGTAAATTAGTGTTCTATTTCATGCATTGAAGTGAATAATGTGACAAAGTGAATAATATTTGATTGCACTAGTTTAATTATAATACAAAATCCTGCTTTTCACACGTTCAAAGCATGCCATTCAAGATCTGAGACAAGTTTATTGCATCATCCACCTGAAACGTGTTTTCATTCTGCTTTTTTTGTAATTGTGGGGAGTAGTATATTTAATATTCAATCTTCAATTATATGATTAAGATTTCTTTCTTTTTTCCAGAGAGCTGATCCATCTGATGGGGTAAGTCTCATTCATTTATTGGATATCTTTAGAAATAACATATACTTAACTTTTAAGCTCTTATTTTCCTTTTTCAGGGACACAGACATAGAACACATGTAAGTATGCCACGATTGTCCTAAAAAGTCCAAATATAAGTCTTCTCTGAGTGACCTATAAGAGAAAATGAAAAATCTCTCTGAAATGTCTATCACAAGTAGCAAAATTCACATTTAATTAGCTTGTGATGCATTGTTGAAAGACCCAAATGATTTATACAATAATTTGGTTGGAAATTCTGAATTCCATCCTGAAGGAGCCAGGAATGATTTTCAGACCTAAACACTGCTTGTCTAATAAATCATTGCTTGCATAAAGACAAACAGTTCCCTAATCTACAGAATCACAGCCCTCCTCAGAGCTGCTACTGGCAGTTAATAGTCTCTGGGGAGGGGAGACAGGTTTCTCAGTGCTGTATCCACTGGAAAGCTACTCATATTCCAGAAAAGAGCATTCTAGTTTTGGCTAAGTTTGTTTTTCAGTCTGTGGAGTTGCATGATGGGATTTCTCCTAAGAAATTTTCTTCTGTTTTTGAATTTTGCTATAAACTTTCATTTTATTATTTCTTTTGTTATATCATACCTTTATTATATGGCATTTTTGTCATTTATTTTAGTACTTTTATCATTCGTAATCTATCTCTTTTATTGGTTACTTGGCTTTGTTAAACTGTTTTATTGTGAAAAATAAGAAACCTTATCAGAATTTTCTAATCATAATATTCAATAGATTTAGATGACCATCAGTGATTAGCTTCTCATTGCTCTGACAAAATACATAGAAATATAGCTGGAAAGAGGGAAGATTTTCCTTTTTACAATGGTCTAGAGGGTTTATTCCATGCTCAGTTCTCAGTTGCTTCTGCTCCCTCAGTGAGCTGCACATCCCAGCAGACAGAATGTGGTGCAGTAGAAAGGAGAGTGGGAAGGATGTAAGGAGAGAGAGAGAGAGAGAAAGAGAGAGTGAGTGACAGAGAGGGAGAAACACTGGAGAATGAGTGGGGAATGGAAAAGAGTGAGAAAAAGGAGGGGAGAGAAGAGATGAGATGGATGGAAAGAGGTAAGTATAAGAAAATAACTTCCAGGGCATGCTCCTCGTGACCCCTCTTACTCCAACTATCCATCTCCCCACAATGACAGTAAATGATGAGTCAATGACAGATTCCAGAAGCCAATCACAGCTCTTTGAGTGCACACACTGCCTGGGAGACAAGCTTTCATCCCACTAGCCTCCTAGGGTCCTTTCCTAGCTCAGCAACAACAGGGTCTTAACTGACTGTAATCATCTCATGATTTTATGAAAAATATTGTGAAAAACTTGCATTAGAATTTTCTTTTTTCTCTCTTGTTTTACCTCTTTCTTCTGTGTGTACATGCAGGGAAGGCATCAAAGAGATGTTCAATATAATGAACCATCCCTGCCAAACCCACTCACTGAACAAAACTACCCTCCTGCTTTTCCCAATGGGGGAAATCCTGTTCCTTACTAAACACGGGACTTGATCAAAGAGGTAAGCTGGTCCAGGGACATGTTTTTAATTTCTAGAATTTTCAGTGGTGACAGCTATAAAAAAAAGCTATCAGCCCAACCAAAAATGTTTGAAGAATAGTATCCTGATGTCAGTTTGCTGATGTATATTTATTTACCTAAGTGCTTCTGCGAGAAAACTCTTCTTGTTTGAAGGCTGGATTCTAGGGAAGTTGATGCCTGTAATCTGAGTCCTGGTTCTGGCAATAACTAGTGTCCTGACTTTGAATTGTTCTTTCCTTCCTGTAAA
Organism: Zapus hudsonius; assembly: GCA_004024765.1. Taxonomy (NCBI): domain Eukaryota; kingdom Metazoa; phylum Chordata; class Mammalia; order Rodentia; family Dipodidae; genus Zapus; species Zapus hudsonius. Next base: position 14,266 of record PVHP010035426.1, on the reverse strand, counting down.
TCATATTTCCTAGTTGACACAATAGGTAGACAGATATTAAACCATTCTAATATTCGGTGAAACCATTCATGATATATTACACAGTCTTTGATTGAAATCGTGAATAATTATGACTACAGCTCACCATGTCGCAGAGCTGAACTGGTTTTTCAGATTTTTTTTCCTAAAATGTGAACCACAGAGCAGCTACGGAAGGACTTGTGATGGCTTATGATGATCTCTGAGCATAAAATCACACCCATTCGTAGGGAATCCAAATCTGTATATAACCATCATGACTATGTGATTCATGACATGGTCAGTCATGTCTTGAGGATTTCTTATGATCACTTGTTATACAAACCTTTGAAGCAAAATAAATAAGAAGTTATAGAAATCACACCAGTTAAATATATATAGAGTTAATTTCTCCTATATATAAACAGGAAATGATTTCAAATTCTATTAGTGATTAAATATTTTACCAGGAAACACACACACACACACACACGTCTTGGAGATAAGGATGACCTTTCTCTGTCCAAAGGTGAAGGTGCCACCAGGAGAATTTTAAATTCCCTTGGTGATTTATTCCTGTTGAACTCCTGCTGCTATTACTGAAAGGGAAGGGCCCAAACCAGCCTTTAAATATAGCTGAAGATGTCAAGGAAGAATATGCTACAGTCCTGTTTTGTAAAAATAAAGATGAATGAAATGTCTGGGGAGAATTTTAGAGGGAATCAAAGAAGTTAGAGATAGACTTAGAGGAATTAGGGCCCAGGAGATGGATGATAATTTTCCTCAGATATGTATTTGTCAATGACTTGTCTAGTGTCAGGAGTTTCTGTTTGGGACTCTGGTTGCAGAGACTAACATTATCTCTGAGTAAGTAATCAGCATGGAACTGAGTGTGAGCATCATTGTATCAGTGTAAATGGTTGATCTGGTGTCTTCTTGGACTGTTCAGGTTTGACTCCATCGTCTTCTGGATGCTCCTGTTTTCTCATCACTCACCTCGTCCTCCTTCCTTCCGGCAAGTGAAGAATGATGAAAGTACCCTGTGAAAGAATGCAATCATCACTTCACTCATTCTTCATAACATTTAACTGTTCAATTGTATTTTATTAGATAAATCAAGTTCTGTTAAACTGATTTCCCTCATGATTCACAGACATCTGTCTCATTTCCATGCTGTGCTGTCTCCCCTCCTCTCTTCCAATTCTCAGAGCAATAAATTTCAAGCAGATTCTCATGTGTCTGACCTTGCTTTATTAGAGTAAAATATCATGCCTGTTACTTAATTACTTGTTTTCCCAGTGTCAGTAAATTAAAGCTATTTAAAATGGCAAGCGATTGATATCAGTCATTCCTGTAATTCTGTCTGTGGGATTTCCTTGTATGTGGTGGTTTTTTGTGTTTGCCCTGTTACATAGTAAGCACCCGAATCTCAGAAATTGCACTTGAAAACAGAGCGAATGGATGCTATCTGATTGACAGTCACATAAACATGCCATGATTTCAGGAGCTGTATTTTTCATCTTAGTAATAAAGGACAAGGTGCCTTCTATGAAAAAAAAAAAGATTTTTACCCATGAGAAATTCCCGATTGTAATGATGGGAGACTTGTGGACTAGATAACAAAAGATAGAAAGTTCAGGACAAACATTATACTCATATCCACTCGGGGGAGGCATCCCTCAGAATCCAATTCACTGGAGTATCTGTCGTCTGACAGAAGCCCTTTGTTGATGGTTACCTTATGTGGGAATTCTCCATGAGCTGCTGTTTAGAGCTCAGATTATGGTGTACTGAGTTGTGCAATGCTGCTATAAGACGAACTATCTTTGAAAATGACATTTTTTCTTAGATTTAAAACACTTCCACCTCTTGGACTGCCAAGGAAATGGAATTATTGATATATACCAATGTGCTTGGGAAATTGGAAGTTTTTGACTTAGTTTATTAATTCTATCATTTTCTTCCCTCTGCTCTATTAATATTGATTAATATTAGCCTTTATTGTAAGTTATATTTTCTATTTGGTCTTAGTAGAAAAATAATCCTTTTTATATGTATGGAAGACAATATGAAGGGTTTTCCTTGTGTAGGGTGCCAGATGAATTTTGTTATCTTTAATCTTATTTAACTGAGCACTGGATCACGACGAAGATATTTTAAACAATGTGATGCTCTATAGGCTTGCTTTTAAGTGTTATTAGCCAAATCAGAACAGAGAAAGCTGTGTTTCCAGTGAAAGTTACATAATCGTAAAGTAATCCTTTTCTACGTATTCTAACAGTGACTCTGAGTCCTTCTGGCTGGTGTTCTGTGGTCTCATCCACACCCCATGAGCTCTGAGCATTCTTCAACCAGCTCCTGTGTGCTGTGCATACTTCCACAGAGTTTCTTCACCTTATCAATCAAGTAACTTCTCTGTAGTAGATTAACACAAGTAGCACATTATTGACACAAGTGAATGAATCTCCAAAATTATTTCTAAATTGTTAATCTGACTCGATATTTACTGCACGTCCATAATCTGTATTAATTTTAGAACCTTGCATTTTGTATTCTCAACTTTTTCTCCCCAAGGGAACCACCTGCTGGGTTTAGGTCTCCACTTTCTCTCTTATCATTTGTCAATTTTGTCAAGAAATAGCCTGGTAAACTTATTGTGGTATTTTTGTTTTCTTTTGTTTTCTATTCTCTTAATGGTGTAATCAGTGCCAACGTTTGCAGTATAAATACTATGTAAAAATATGGGGTTTCTTTAGTAATAATGGTCATGTGATAGAACTTGGATTATGGAATGTTTGAACATCATTGGATGAATAAAAACCTGTGGGGATTTTTGAAGTTGAGCACAATTCGTTCCATTTTATATCATAGGTGTCTATCATTTTTGGGGGGTCAGGGGTGGATTGTAGTGGTTGGATCAGGTTGTCCCCCATAAACCTGATGTGTTTTGAATACTAGATCCCCACCTGATGGCAGTTTTAGAATTAGAACCTTTTTGGGCTGTGTTGTTAGGGGAGGTCTTATGGGATTATAGCCAGCTTCTTTTTGACAGTGTTTGGCACACCTTCCTGTTGCTGTTTACAGTACTGTTGTGGTGATGATGTCCACCCTCTACTCCTACGATGGTTTTACCTTCCTTAATGAAGCTTGCCCTCGAGTCTGTATGCCTTACTATTATAAATATGAAAAAAAAAGAAATTATGTCCAGACACAAAAGAATCTGCTTGAAATTTATTGCTTTGAGAAATGGAACAGAGCCTGGGAAATGGCACAGTAGAAAAATGAGACAGATGTCGGTGAATCATGAGTGAAATCAGTTTAGCAGAACTTGAATTGTCTAATCAAATACAAATTGGAAAGTTAATTATAATGAAGAGTGAACTAAGTCTTGATCGCTTTATTCCACAGAGTACTTTCATCATTCTTCTCTTGCTGGAAGGAAGGAGGACGAGATGAGAGATGAGAAAACAGAGGCATCAGGGGATTGAGGAGTCAAACCTGAACAGTCCAAGAAGACAGCAGATTAACCATTTACAATGATACAACCATGCTTACACTCAGTTCCCTGCTGATTACTTACTCAGAGATAATGTTAGTCTGCAAACAAACAGAATCTCCTGAGACTAGACAAGTCATTGACAAATAGGAATCTGAGGAAAATTATCATCCATCTCCTGGTCCCAATTTCTTTTATATCAATGTCTGATTATATTCTTTTTTAAATTCCCCCAGACATTTCATTTTTCTTTATTTTTTCCAAATAGAACTATAGCACATTCTTCCTTGACTGGCCATCTTCATCTATATTTAGAGCCCATAGGCTGGCTTGGGCCCTTCTCCTTCATTAATAGCAGCAAGGGTTCAACTGGAATAAAAAATCAAAGAGAAAAAAATACCCAAAGGAATTTGAAGCCAGGGAACTCCCAGTGGCAGTGTCACCCTTGGATGGAGGGACGTTTTCCTCATTTTCAAATACATTTTTGTGTGTGTTTCCTGGTAAACTATTTAATCTTTAATAGAATTTGAAAACAGTTCAAGTTTATATACAGGAGAAATTGACTTTGTAAAAAATAAATTGGTATGATTTCTATAACTTCTTATTGATTTCACTTTATTGGTTTGTTTAATAAGTGATCACTACAAGTCCTCAAGATATGACTCCTCAAAATGATCATGTTATTGATCATGTAGGGATGATATTAATATACAGATTTGGATTCCCTATGTCTGGGTGTGATTTTACACTCTGAGTTCATCTCAAGCCCTCACTTGATGTTCTGTAGCTGCTCACTGGATTACTTTTAGGAGAAAATGTCTGAAACATCTTCAGTACAGCTCTGTGACATGGTTGGCAGCAGTCATTATTATTCACAAATGTCATAGAGTAGTTAAATATTAATTTACTTGTTTTCAACTAGAAAATATGATTTAGATAAAATAAAGCATAGTTCAAGGTCATGAGGCTACCTGTTGTCAGAAACAGAACTCAGAATATAGATATCAACTTCCCTTGAATTCAGACTCCTTACAAGAACAGATTTCACTCAGATTCTCTCAGGTAAATAAATATATTTCAGAAAAACAGCATCGAGCTACATTTCTTAAACCTATTATTAAATTTGTCTGATTGCTTCTTTTCTTACCTGTCAATGTTGAAAATTCAGGAAATGAAAACCATGTCCCTGGATCCAGCTTACCTCTTTAATCATGTCCCATATTTAGTAAGGAACAGGATATCCATTAGGAAAAGCAGGAGGATTGTTTGGTACGTTAAATGGGTATGGCTGGTAAGGATCATATCTACCATATCTTGGATGCCATTCCTGATTTTACACAAGGAAGAGGGAAAACAAGAGAGATATAAAATAATCCTAATGCAAGTGCTTCCCTATATTTTTTCATTGAATCACGAGATGATTAAAGTCAGTAAAGACCCTGTTGTTGCTGAGCTATGAAGGGACCCTACAAGGCTTGTGGGCTGAAAGCTTGGCTCCCAGCTAGTGCTTGCACTCCCTGAGCTGTGATTGGATTCTGGAATCTGTCACTGAGTCACACTATGGAGGCTCCAAAGGGAGAAGGCTGGGTGGAGGAGGTGGGTCACTAGGATCATGCCTGTAAGATATGCCTTGTACTTACCTCTGTGGCTCCATCTCCTCTCTTCTCTCCCTCCTTTCCTCACTCTCTTCCTTTCCCCTCCGGTCGTCTAGTGTCTCCCCATCTCTCTCTCACTCCCTCTCTCCTTACATCCTTCCCACTCTCCTGTCTACCATGAGATGAGCAGGTCTACTGCACCACAGGCTCTCTGCTGGGATGTGCAGCTCACTGAGGGACCAGAGGAAAGTGAGACATGAAGAGGGACTCAACCCTCTGGACCATGGTCCTCTTTTAATCTTTAATTTTTGTGTGTTTTGTAAGAGCAATGAGAAGTTAATTACTACAGATCATCCACTTCTATTTAGGAATATGATTTTAAACATCTTGTAAGGTTTATATTTTTCACAATAAAATAGTTTAATGTAGGCCAATAACCATTAAAGAAAAAACTAACTACGAATAAGAGTACTAAAGTAAATGAAAAAGGAAACAATGTAATAAGTCTATGCAAGTCTCAAAATAAACAATACAAGGGATGTTTATAGCAAGAAGTCAAAAATAAAGCAAGATTTCAAATGAGATATGCAAAATGCAACTCAGTAGACTGAAAAACAAACAAACCTAGCTAAAATCAGAATGTTATTTTCTGGACTATGAGTAACTTTGCAGAGGCTACACCACTGAGGAACACATCTCCCTCCCAGAGACTATTAAGTGGCAATGACAGATTTGAAGTAGGTTTGATTCTTTAGATTAGGAAATTATATGTTTTTATCAAAGCAATTATTTATTAGACAAGGGAGTTTAGGTCTGTAAAAATTACTGGCTCATTCAGAATGAAATTAAGAATTTCCACTTACATTATTTCACACATCATTTGGGTCTGTTAACAATGCATCACACACTGATTAAATGAATGCAAATTTTGCTTTTGTGATGGACATTTCTGAGAGATTCTCATTTTTCTTGTAGTTTCCTCAGAGGAGAGTTATATGGACTGTATGACACAAACAGGAGATACTTACATGTCGTCTCTTATGTTTATGGCGATGCTGGAAAAGAAAGATAAGAGATTAAAAGTTAAGTATATATTATTTTCCAAGATAACCAGTTAATGACTGTGTCTTACCTCTTCAGATGAATCAGCTCTCTGGAAAAAAAGAAAGAAATCTTAATCATGTAATTGAAGATTGAATATTAAATATACTACTCTCCACAATTACAAACAAAACAACAGAGTGAAAACAAGTTTCTGATGGATAATGCAAAAAACTTGTACCTATTGAATGGCATGATTTAAAATTGTGAAAAGTAGGAATTTTTTATTATTATTAAACTAATTATTAAGTGCAATCAAATATTATTCACTTTGTCACACATTTCTTCAGCACGTGAAATAGAAAGCTAATTGACACAAGTAATTGGGAAATGAACCTTGAGAGTCAAATGTGGGTCTACTTCACGGGGGTCTGTCCTAAGCAGCTGAGTAGTCAGGGGCACTGAGAACACATTGTCTCTCTCCTGAAGGACTCACCAGCATGGAGACCATGAGAGCCAGGAAGAAGGCGATGGCCAAGAACCTCATGTTGGCCGAGTCCTGTGGAAGCACAGCTGAGAC
>PVHP010035425.1:0-18319 GCA_004024765.1 Zapus hudsonius | reverse complement strand
AGGAAGTAAGACATACAGATGTCTGGGGGAAATTGGTATAGGGTGGGGAGGAGAATCTAAGAGCCTCAGAGCTGGAGTCTTTCTGCTCTGTGACACAAGCAGTAAAGCCTGTGTGGCCAGAGTGGGGCCACCCAGGAGAAGACTGGTCATAGAGGTCATGGGAGGTTCCATGCCATCTTTAGACTGGATAGAAGCCTTAATAAAAGAAGCACTGGAAGGATTTCTCAGTGGTTAAGGTGCTTGCCTGCAAAGCCTAAGGACCTAGGTTTGATTCCCCAGTACCCATGTAAGCCAGATGTATGCTTCTGGAAGTTTGTTTGCAGAAGCTAGAGGCCCTGACATGCCCATTCTCTCTCTCTCTCTCTCTCTCTCTCTCTCTCTCTCTCTCTCTCTCTCTCTTTCTCTCTCCTTCCAAATAAGTAAATAAAATATATATTTTTTAAAGTACACTCATCCTAAATGTTTTAACCTAGGCAAGTCCTTTTTGTGAGTATGGACCCACTGACTGCATTCCAGAGAATCTACACACACCCACAACGCACTGCCAAGATCACCAGTTTCAGCCTCTCTGACAATGGACTTAAGTCAAAGCCTGGGGCTGGAGAGATTGCTCAGTGGTTAAAGTGCTTGCCTGCAAAGCTTAAAGATCTGAGTTCAGTTCCCCAGTAACCACATAAAACCAGATGTACAAGGTGGCACACGCGTCTAGAATTCATTTGCAATGGCTAGAGGCCCTAGCGTGCCCATTCTCTTTGTATCTGCTTCTCTCTCTCTCTCTCTCTCTCTCTCTCTCTCTCTCTCTCTCTCTCTCATAAATAAAAGCCAAAGCCTGGAGGTCTTGTGAGGCAGAGTACAAGCTACCCTGGATATTGGCAACTTCCCATCTTCATCTTGCCTAAACTTAACACTACAGTATTTTTTAAAGCAATTTGCATTTGTTGCATCTTTTTGAAGCATTTTCTTTAGTTTCCATAGTAATGAGTTCTTTCCGTTGGCACTCATATTTCATCAGTTTATATAATTACTTAAAATTATGTATTTACCTTATTTTCAACAGAAGTAACTTTAAGTCCTCACACTTTATTGGCTTGTACAATTGTTTGGTTAAATTACACAACTCCCAAAGTGAACACAACTGGCAAAAACAAGCTTTGGGGAAACCACCTGACTTGGAAAGCATCTAACCCAGCAGTGGAGCTCAGTGTTTTTGGGGCCCCCACCCTATGGATGCTGACAAGGGTTAGGGAACCATTCAGAGGATCAGATAAACATGGGGCGGATCTCTGACAAAACTTAAACACTGATGGTTGTATACATCTGTAATCCCAGCACTTGGGAGGTGGAGGGAGGAAAACCAGGAGTTCAAGGTCAGCCTTGGTTGGCTACATAGGAGGTTTAAAATCAACCTGAGGCACAAGATCCTATTTTTTTGGTTTTTCGAGGTAGTGTCTCACTCTAGCCCAGGCTGACCTGGAATTCACTGTGTAGTCTCATGGTGGCCTCGAACTCACAGCAATCCTTCTACCTCTGCCTCCTGAGTGCTGGGATTAAAGGCGTGCGCCACCACACCCAGCTAAGATCCTATTTTTTAATAAAAGGTTTTTTTAAAGGGCTGGAGGGGCTAGGGAGATGGCTGAGTGGTTAAGGCACTTGCCTCCGGTGCCTAAGGCTCCAGGTTCAATTCCCCAGTACCCACATAAGCCCGACCCACAAGGTGGTGGCTCTGGTGTGCTCGCTCTCTCTCTCTCTCTCTCTCTCTCTCTCTGCTTGAAAATTAATAAATAAAATATTTAAAAAAATAAAATAAAGGGCTGGAGAGATGGCTCAGCAGGTAAGGCACTTGCCTGTAAAGCAGAAAAACCTGAGTTCAATTCCCAGTACCTATGGAAAGCCAGCTGCACAAAGTGATGCATGCATCTGGAGTTTGTTTGCAGTGTCTGGAGACCCTTGCATGCCCATTCTGTCCCTCTCTCTCTCATACAAATATTTTTTAGAAATTGAAACTTGGAAAAAAAGAAAAAATAAATAAAATTGAAACTTGGTTGTACATTTCACTTTACAAATGCAGTGTTGAGAGACACATAAATAGGTATAAACATTCTAGAAGGCAAAATCTTTTTGTACTGGGCATCAAATCCAAGGTATGATAGGCAAACACTGTATTGATGAGCCACATCCCAGCCCTAGAGGGCAAAATCTATCAAAAGCCTTAGAAATATCACAGATAGGCTGAGGGGGTGTGGCTCAGGGGTACGGGCATGTGCCTAGTATGCTCCAGGCCCTGGGTTTGAACCCTAGCACTGCTGGAAGGAAGGAAGGAAGAAGGGAGGGAGGAGGGAGGAAGGCATAAGGGAAAGAGGATAGAGAGAAGAAAGGAAGGAAGGGAAGGAGGGGGAGAGGGGGAGAAATCAAGCTAGAGGGCAAAATACCAACACTTCCCCAAATCTCAGGTTCTAGGGTTCATTCAGATGGAAAGGTTTAAGTTGCCTTGAAGCCATGTTCCTGGAGCTGGCACAGTGGTGGAGTGAGCCACATGTGATCTATCAGCAGATCATGCTGTTTGTGCTTTCAAAACACTCTTCCAGAATCCAACCATTCCCATCTGTTGCTGGGTTGACTGTTTTAGGCCCAATTAGTGGCCCTGTGCGGCTGGCTCTGGCTTCAAAGCAGTTATCCTCAGAAAACCCAAGCAAGGGAGCTTGCAGCAGCTCCCCATTTAACAATGAAGCCAACATTCTCTCAGGACCTAAGAATCCCCTTTCTCTTTCGGCTCCAGTCATCACGTCGTTCTGTCCCAGAGCCCCTCCTGACCCCACTGGTTCCCCTCAAATGATCCCGACCCAGTGAAGCCTGCCACCGCCCACTACCCAACTCCCTACACGTTTTTTTTTTTTTAAAGGAGGTGGTTGCCCACACTGGCTCCAAACTCTTGGGTACTATATTTAACAGATAAGCCTCTTTCCCCATGGCTTTTCTTTTGTTAGTTTGAGGTGAGGTCTCGCTGTATCCCAGGCTGATCTGGAATTCACTATTTAGTCTCAGAGTGGCCTCAAACTCATGGTGATCCTCCTACCTCTGCCTCCTGAGAGCGGGGACTAAAGGTGTGCGCCACCATGCCCGGCTTCCCATGGTTTTTAACTTGGTTTGCAGTTTTGTAGACTCATGGCCCCATGTAGTAGGTCTGAGGACTGAAAAAGCTTATCTTTAGCTGGGCATGGTGCCGCACACGTGTAAGCCCAGCCTTGGAGAGGCCCAGGGAGGACGACAACCTGGACTGCAGTGCTTGAGACCCCGCCCCCAAAAAAGAAAAGAACAGAAAAAACTCTTGGGCATGATAGCACACACCTTTAATCCCAGCACTCAGGAGGCAAGAGGTAGGAGGATCGCTTTGAGTTCAAGGCCACCCTGAGACTTCATAGTGAATTCCAGTTCAGCCTGGGCTACAGTGCGACCCTGCCTTGAAAAACAAAAACAAAAAACCCAAAAAACAAAAACAAAAAAACCCTCTTGGGGAGGTGGTTCAGTCAGGAAAGTGTTTGCCACAGTGAGGACCTAAATTCAATCCCCAGCACCCACATAAAAGCTGGACATGGCTGTGTGTGCCTCTAATTCCAGTGATGGGGAGGCAGACAGGAGAATTCCTAGTTTGCTACCTATCTGACTTGGTGAGCGCCAGGTTCAGTGTCAGATCCTGTCTCAAAAAATGAGGGGAGTGTGACTGAGGAAGACACCAGATGTCAGCCTCTGACTTCAGCTAGTCCCAAATATCTGAAACACAAGATGCTCGTGGAAGAGATGTGTGTATTTAGAGATGGAGTAAACAATAACACAGCATGTAATTTATTTCATTATAGACAATATGCAAAATGTTGGGAGTGCACAGTCCAGGCTAAAATGTTAAAACTGGCTTCCTGCCGAGTGTGGTAGTACACACATTTTTTTTAATATTTATTATCCATAATGAGTTACATTATTTAGTGGGGATACACACTTTTAATCCCAGCACTTGGGGGGATGAGGTAGGAGGGTAGCCATGAGTTTGAGTTCAAGGCCAGCCTGAACAGAATTAAAAGAACATTAAAAGATGTCTGCCTAAATGTATTTTACTGTTTCACCACAGTAGAGGTTTTCTATTTGGCCGGATAGTCACGATGTAACCTGGAGTGGCCTCAAGCTCATAGCAGTCCCCCAGTCTCTTAGCCTTCCGGGTGCTGGTACATGCAGTAAGGCATTTTAAATATGGTGGCCATTGTGTATGATCTACCTAACTGCTTCTCCAGGTTTTTTGCTAACAAAACTCCATCACCAGGGCGAGGGAGCGAATGGGTCTCTCCTTCCCCTTAACTGTGCCTGGTGCCAAGGGAGATGCACAGATCCAAGCTGTAGAGGCTCAGCTGGTGTTTCCCAAGGATACTCAAGTCAGTGCAAGGACAGAACGCTCCTGGCTGCCGCCCGCTGCTTGCTGTCTGTGTTGGTCTTTGCTGTGGGTTGGATGTGCTTTGCTCTCCAAGGACTCATTCCAGGGCTCTGGTATAAGGAGGTGGCAGAATCTTTAAGATGTGGGGCCGGCTGGGTTAACTCCTAGGCTATCCATAATCCCTACCCCATGGACTGGTCCAGACTGCCCACGGAGGATATCCAGCTGATTGGGGACAAGGAAGGGGGAAATCAGGGAACTGGGGATACCAACACATTATTTGCTCATTCAATGTATCTAATTCTGGATGATTAAAAAAAAAAAGATGTGAGGCCCGTGGGAGGCTTCCTGGGACATCACTCCTGGAAGGGACTGTCATAGAGCAGACTGTCCTGAAGAGCAAGCCTGACCCCTTGATCCCCCTCTGGCTTCCCTTCTTGCCATATGACCTCCTCCTCGACAGGCATCACCAGTCTGCCTGTTGTAATGGAAAAAGGCCTCATTAGCACGGGAGATGCTTTTGCATCTCCCAAACCAAGCCTCATTTATTTTGTTACAGCAACAGAAAACTGACTAAACTTTAGAAATTCTTAAAATTTATGTGTGTGTGTGTGTGTGTGTGTGTGTGTGGGTACATCTGTGCATGTGAAAGCCAGAGGGCAACCTTGGGTGTTGTTCTATCTACTTTGTTTTTGGTTTTTCGAGGTAGGGTCTCACTCTAGCCCAGGCTGACCTGGAATTCACTATGGAGTCTCAGGGTGGCCTTGAATTCATGGTGATCCTCCTACCTCTGCCTCCCGAGTGCTGGGACTAAAGACCTGTGGGCACCATGCCCAGCTCCAACTTCTTCCCATTGGCCTGAAGCTGCTGGGGTTCAAGGCTACATGCAGCATTTTCATGTGGGAATCTAACTCAGGTCCTCGTGCTTGTGAGGCAAGTAGTTCACCATCTCCTAAACCCTAACAGACAGGGTTTGAAGAAACGATGTTAAGTCATAGCAGTCATTTTGCAATAGTGAGAATAGCAGAGCAAATGAATCCAGAAAATCTGGATGATGTGCTGGGGCTGCCACACAGTTTCAGAACCATCCATCTCCAGACTCTGTTGGCCGCCCTCATTGCTTGGGCACAGTCAGTCCAGTTTTCTGTAACATGTACTGATCACAGGTACCAATTATAAGCACTCATGTCTATGACTCAATAATGCTCAGGTGTGCTCCAATTTAAAAGGAACACTGTTTTAAAAGCTGATAGGAGGTTGGGGAGATGGCTCAGCAGCTAAAGGTGCTGGCTTCACACGCCTCAGTTTGATTTCCCAGCACCTACATAAACTGGATGCAGATGGTACATGAGTCTGTTATCCCAACATGACTATGGCAATGGGAGGCGGGGCCAGAGGAATCAGGCCACTTGTGAGGCAGTTAGACTGGTGCACATGCAGTGGCAAAAACATGGGAGACTATTTCAAAAAGAAGGCAGAAGGGGAGAACAACCCAGGGTTGTTCTGACCTCCCTCCATGTTCATACTGTGGTAGGTGCGCCCATACACACTAAAGAAAAAAAAAAAAATAGAGCTATGGCTAGGAAGATGACTCAGCAGCAAAGGGCACTTCCTCGAATGCCTGCCAACCCATTCCATTTCCCAGCACCATGAAAAGCCAGATGCAAAGTGGTGCATGTGTCTGTGATCCCAATGCACCTACAGCAATGGAAGGCAGAGCCGGGAGAATCTGGAAGCTCATGGGCCAGCTAGGCTGGCACACACACAGCAGCACAAACAAGGGAGACCCTGTCTCAGAAGAAGGCAAGAAGAGGACTAGCATCCTAAGGTTGTCCTTTGACCTCCAGGGATATAGGCTATGGTGTCCCCCAAGCTGACAGGCTGAACAGATGACTCAGGTGGTAAGTGCTCACTTGAGGACCCGAGTTTGGATCCCCACTACCCTCATAAAAGCTGGGTATGGAGGTGCATGCCTGTAATCCCAGCACTGTAGACAGACAGTAAAATCACTGGAACAAGCTGGCTCGCTAAGTCTAGCGGGATCAGTGAGCTTCAGGTTCAGTCCCGAAAATTAAGGTGGAAGCGCAATTAGGAAGACGTGTGATGGTGATCTCTGGCTTCCACATGAACCCCCGCACGCATGTGCACCCACATATATACATATACCACACACATGACAAAAAAAAAGCCACAAAAATCACCTCCTCCTAGAAAATTAAACTGAGCTGAGGTGATGTCTTTCCTCCAAAGTTATTGAAGGAACTGGATCCAAGCCCAAGCCTACTAAAGCCTACACTGTCACTTACATAAAGAAAAGAACAAGTCTACCTTTCTCTTGCAAACAATATACACATACGCAGATGTAGGTAGTAATAAATTTGCATCCATTTACACCCACATATGAGTTTGCTTTGGGCCTTTCTTTCCTGTTATTTGCACGTATCTGTTGGTAGAAATGTGTACTTCAGAGGCTCAGCCTGTCTCTGCACCTTTGTTGGTGAGATCTCATTTGTACAGCATGAATCTAGAAGCTTGTGGTGAGGCCTTTGATCATCACAGGCTTCTCTCACAGAGTTCCTGGAAGTCAAAGAACGTCAAATAGACTGCGGGGCACCACACTCAAGAGGCTGAAGCAGGCCTGAGAGTTCGAAGCCAACCTAAGCTACAGAGAAACCCTGTCTCTAAAAATCAAAGAAGTGCAAAATACCAGGTACCTAAAGGCACAGAACCATTGGGTTAGTCCAAAAACAACAGAAGGGTACTTCTGAACCAAAGGAACAGAACAGAGAGGATGACCAGAGACCAAAGGCAGTCCATTCACTGTTTGAAAGAACAAAGGGCTAGAGCCCAAAGCTAGTCAAAATCCAGTTTCAGACCACACAGGACTTCCAAGGCACCCTTTCTGCCCCTGTCCTCTATGATGAAGGAAGACTAGAGCACCACTTCCCTACAGAGCCAGGATGAGCTTCTGGTCCCAGATGGGGCAAGGTAGCTGTTACAGATGCAGTTCTTGAGAGGCTCTGTAGGAAGCTTGCCAGAGTGCACCATCAATCAGACTGGAGCAGGGAGTAGGAAAGTGAGGCCAAAAGCCCTGGGGCCACCTGGCAATGCAGAGGCAGTCCTTACTGGGCCTGAGGTTCATTGCTGTGGCAGAGGCTGTGAACTAAGATGCCAGCCGAGGGGAATTGTGCTGCCCCTATGGCTGTTCCGACCTGAAAATGCCCCAGCCCTACTGAGGAGGAGAGAGAAGCTGCCCTGTCAGGCATGGTACGATGCAATGACCTGGTAAAGGAAGAGACCACAGGCTTGTGAATGAGCAGTAAGCACAGCCATAGGGGCAGAGCACCTGGGGATGCTGGAACAGGAGGCAGAAGGGAACCTCCCAACACAAGGTTTTTGAAGTAGGAATCCCTAACTTACCAAGGCTTTTTAAAAAAAAAAAAAATTTAGTTTTAGAATGAGAATGTGTATGCCAAAGGCTCTTGCCCCTGCAAACAAACTCCAGATGCATGAAACACTTTGTGCATCTGGCTTTACATGGCTACTGGGGAATCGAACCCAGGCCACCAGTCTTTGAAGCAAGCACCTTTAACTACTGATCCATCGTCCCAGTCCTATTTTTATTTATTTGCAAGTTGAGGGAGAGAGGGATGGAGACAGAGATACAAATGGAGAGAGTATGGAAAGCACCAGAGCCTCTAGCCACTGCAAACAATGTGCTACCCAGTACATCCATCTTAAGTGGACACTGGGGAATCAACCCCAGGTTAAGACTTTACAGGTAAGTGCCTAAACTGCTGAGCCATCTCTTCAGTCCCCAAGGCTATTTTTTTTTTTATTGTTTATTGTCCATAATGAGTTACATTGTTTAGTGGGCCAACAATGAGTTGTTATCCCCAATTCCTCATTGCTCCCCTTCCCCATCCCCAGTCAGCTGGATATCCTCCTCCGTGGGCCACCCAAGGCTATTTTTAAAAACATACATTTACGAGAGAGAGGAGAGAAAGAGAGAGAGAGAATGAATACGGGTGTGCCAGGGTTTCCCACCACTGCAAACTAACTCCAGACACATGTTCTACTTTGTGCATCTGGTTTTATGTGGGTGCTGGGGAATTGAACCTGGGCCTGCAGGGTACACAAGCAAGTGCCTTTACCCCTGAAGCCATCTCCCCAGTCCATAAACTACTTTTTGAAAAATATTTTTATTTATTTGAGAGAGAATGAGATAGACAGAGAAAGGCAGAGTGAGTATGGGTGTAACCAGGGCCTCCTGCCACTGAAAATGAACTCCAGACACATGCGTCACTTTTGTGTATCTGGCCTTTCTTTTGCGTATCTGGCCTTTATGTGGGTACTGGGAAATCAAACCCAGGCCTTCAGGCTTTGCAAGCAAGCACCTTTAACTGCTGAGCCACCTCTCCAAGGCTATTTTTTAAACACTATTTCAAATAGTATAGTGATTAATTCTCTGAGAAATAACTTTTTTTTTTTTTTTGGTTTTTCGACGTAGGGTCTCCCTCTAGCTCAGGCTGACCTGGAATTCACTATGTAGTCTCAGGGTGGCCTTGAACTCATGGTGATCCTCCTACCTCTGCCTCCCAAGTGCTGGGATTAAAGTCGGGCGCCACCACGCCCGGCTGAGAAATATCTTAATGGAAGTTATATACTGTGCAGTTACTGCAGGGGTGGAGGTACAGGGAATAAATCCTAGCCTACCAAGTCACCTGAAGGCCTTTTAGGTGGCAGGAGGGGTCTCTGACTCCTTCCAACAGGATATACAGACTGTAACTTATACAGAAAGCCCATGGCTAATAGTATAAAGGATAAAAGGCACAGACCAGCTGACCCGGGCAGATATGGAATGCTGAGTAAGAACAACAGGTGAGGTTGGGCTCAGTGGTTAAGTGCCTATCCTATCTAGCATGTCCCAGGTCCTGGACTTGGCACTGAAGAAAAAAAAGGGAAACAAAGAGACAAAGGACATGAACCACTGCAGTCACTCCTTCAAAGACTCTTATGTTCATTTAAAATTAGACTCAGGTAAAGGAAAGGGAAACTACCGTTTATTAAGCGCCTATGGACACACGTCTGGCCTTGTGCAAGGAGTTTTCATCCCAATGTTCCATTAGATCCTCACACCAACCCTGTGAGGTAGGAATTATCCCCATTGTCAGATGAGGAAAGCGAGGCTCAGAAAGTTACTTTGTACAAGAACACAAGAACCGACCAGCTGGGACTGAGTCCTGTGTCTCAGCCTCCCCCTTCCTCCCCTGCAGCCAAGGCCCCAAAGGAGGAGCCTGCCCCGGCGTCCTACCTTGGGAGGATGCAGTCGGCTGAGGAGATAATGACATAAATATAAAAATAAATAGCAGGGGCAAGTCCCCAGCAGTGAAGGTGTACCATCCATCTCGATGCTGCAGGAAGGGCAGTGTGCTGGTCACTGCTGCTGGGGAAGGAGCAGCGTGGGCTGCGGCGAGGGGAAACTGGGATAGCGGCTGCCAAAAGCCGCAGTGGGTGGGCTAAACAGGCCCCTTCTGGGTCGCCTAGATTTGAGAACAAAATGTCTGGAGCAGGCAGCAGCCGTGGGCAGTCATCCTCCTCCATCTGCTCACTTTACCGGTGTTTATGATCCAAGAGGGATTCGAAGTTGGGGGAACATACAAGTTTGTGCTTCACATGTCCCAGGACTGTCATATCCCCTGTCCTACTGTCTCCAAGGCTCACAGACACCAGCTCCTGCAGAGAGACAGAGTGAGAGAGAAGCACACCACCACACCCAGCCCTTAGTCCTGTGACACAGGAGCTCCCCTTGGTGCTTCAGCACTGCTCAACATGCCCCATCCTGCCCAGAGCCTCTCCCTGACCCACAGGCTCGAACCTGCAGGAACGAGCAGGTGGTTCCCATTGTCACATCCAGGGTCACTTTGCCTAGGAGGAGCTGCACCTTCCCTGACTTGCGGATGAGCAGCTTGCCCACCTGACCCTCTGTCAGGTCAGCCAAGGTGCAAGCATTTTCTG
The DNA here is from genome assembly GCA_004024765.1 of Zapus hudsonius. Lineage (NCBI taxonomy): Eukaryota > Metazoa > Chordata > Mammalia > Rodentia > Dipodidae > Zapus > Zapus hudsonius. Next base: position 7,884 of record PVHP010035425.1, on the reverse strand, counting down.
CCAGCCTGGCTTCCTGTGGAGAGAAGCAGCAGATGGAAACTGGGTAACATCTTTCATGAAAGAACGCTATCTCCAGAGTAAGACAGCAGCAGCAGCAGTCTCTGCAACAGGGTCTTTCTTATCCTGGGGCTCTCTCATTGGTTTTAAAACAAAATTCACAGCAGACAAGCCAATGGACAAAATATCCCTAACTGGTAAAGCTGTGATTGTACACAGGAGTTTATGAGCTCTCATTTGTCTATGTCTGAAATTCTCATTATGAAAACAAATTCACACAACACACAGCGGTTGGAAGTATAAGGCCCCAAGGCCCTAAGGCCCTGGCAGGTGCTTAGAACAAATCTCCATCATTCTCACAGATGAGCTTGGGCAGCACAACTGTTTCTCTCTGTACACCAGCAATGATTACAGATGCCCCACCCTGGAACTTTCCCTGAGCATACCCGATCTTTCTCCTGCTTTATGACCACCATTTGTCCATCCTCACTCTGTACTTCTGTCTTGACAGGCTTGATGTCCTGGGTGGGTGGCTGCCCAGGGAGGGTATCTGGCAGCTGGAGGAACAGCAGCTCCTCATCCTTGGTGAGGCTGAGTTCCCTGAGCAACTCAGCCACGGACATGTCCTTTGATTGGCCTGGGGTCTTCCTGCCTGCTTTGGGAAGGGCCTTCATCTTTGTTTCCTCCTCCTCATCTCGTGGCTCCTCTTTCACTGCCAGGGGTGATAAGGGAAGAGACATCAAGATGCCACCCTCTAGGCTATCATTCTCAAGCCTTCGCACACATCTTTCTGCTGTCACTCAGCCAGGTTATGGAGTAGGGCATGAGATACATTCAAGAGCTTCATGACTTCTCTAAGCCTCTGGCTGGGGGCACCGCACCTCGGAGGGAGGGATTTATGTCTTTGTTCAGCTCCTGTATGTCTGAGCAGGGATGGAGAAGGGCTGCTTGTAAGTAGCACTCTTAGAGGCTCATGTGAGGACTTCTAGGCCAGGGAGGAAGCAGAGGAGATGCTAACAAACATAGGATACCTTTTACAGCAGGCATGTCTACCTCCATGTCCTCTTCCTTAGGGCCAGCTGGCCAAGGCTTAACATCTGGCTCTTCATTTTCCTCCTTAAATAGCCACCCTGAGTGAGCCAGCGGCAGCTGCACCGGCATGTTCCGTGTGTCATTCTTCAGCCCAGGGTCATCGATGAACTGTGAGAGTTAAGAGTTACACATGCCTGGATGACAATCTACTTTTTCTCTCCCTGTCACCCCTCTCCCCTCCCCACCCTCCCCTTCTGTCTGTCTCTGGACTGAACCTAGAGGCTTGTCTTCATGCATGCTGGCAGGTGCTCTACCATTGAGCTGTATCGCCAGCTCTGTTCAGTGTTCTTCATTTCCTCACCTAGCTTCCCAGAGCCCTCTTCCATAGCTCCAGGGAAGCCTCCCCCTCATCCTGGTACCTACATCATCCTTCTCCAGCATGCGCAGGATCTGCTTGGTTTCTTCATCTGTTTCCCTCTTCTCTTTTTTGATGTTGATGATATGAGAAGGTCCCATGTCTGACATATCCACCGTCTTATCCCAGTTCCCTGTGGAAAATCACCCTGTTCACTAGGGATAACAAGGAAGAGGGCAACAGCAAGGAAAATTGAACTGGGAGCAGGAGAATTCTGAGTCTGTCTGAACTGAAACCCAGCACTGATCCCTTCCCGGTACCTTTTTTCTTCATCATTTCTGCAGGACCCTGCTCGAAGATAGAGTGGGACTGAATCACTTCTGGACGGCCCCGACCTCGTCCATGGCCCTCACGCTGACGGTCTCTATCCCGTTCACGTTTCTCCTTCTTCATGGTTACTTCTTCCTTGGGCCTGGAAACAAGAATGGATGAAAGGAAACCACCCACTTTCTCTGCCTTAGAAAACTGACCTCTTCACCCACCCCACTTCATACAACTGAGCAGAGTTCATGAGCCAGTAAGTATACCATGAGAAATGGAACCCAACCCTTCCCTAGCACATTCCTCATTCCTCAACAAGACATGGGCCCCAGTTTGATTTACTTTACACTCTTGTCTAAAATGTGAGGTGGTTTTTGTTGTTGTTGTTTGTTTACGAGGTAGGGTCTCAATCTAGTCCAATTCGATATGTAGTCTCAGGCTGACCTCAAACTCACAGCTATCCTACCTCTGCCTCTCAAGTGCTGGGATTAAAGGCATGTGCCACCACATCAGCTAAATGTGAGTTTTTTCAATGACTGAAAGCAGGAAGGCCGGACTGCAAAGGAACATCAGGGAAAGTGTAAAAAGCTGAGCAATATTGGGAAGTGGTGGGAATTTCAAGAGGAAGAACTGAGTGGGAGGTCTTTCAGTCATTAAAGTTGAGCTCCTGAGGAAGTATAAGCCCGGGCTCCTGTCTCTCCATTTTCCCCTCTTCCTCAAGTTCTCCCTGCCATGATATGTTACTTGGTCACAGGCTGCAAAGCAACAGGGCCTCTTGATCACAGATTGCAATCTCCAGAATTGTGAATGTCCAAATACACCTTTTCTTTTCATAAGTGAGCTATCTCTGGTATTTATTATAACAACTCTGATGAACACATGGCGTCTCTGGCATTACTGTTTTTTAAATCTTGCATATAGGAATAACCCAAGAATATAAAAAAAGCACCTGATGATGTAAATTAAAATTTTTGATGCACATATCTAGTCACTTTCCCAGATCCAGAACAAGGAAATAGGGAGCTAGTATCCAGAAGTTCTAGCACTTACTCTTCCTTGATCTTCCGACTGATGATATTTGGGGTGAAGGTTTTCTGAAAGTAAAATATACTAGTCATTGATTTGATAAACTCTGACTCCCAAGTACAGAGGAAAATAAAATCTCAATGGGTACCTTCTAAGGACCAAGCCACCATGACTCTCTTCTGCACTTTTTGACATCACAAGTTTTATAGACAGTCATGTGTCTCAAAAGGACCTTCATGCCAGCGGAGACAGTGAATTACCCACAGCAGGGGCACCCCAAAACCACTCTAACCAGCAACTTCAGCTTCTGCCTTTTTAGACTTCTAACTTCTAAAAGCAAAGGAACTGGCCTGATCGTACCTCTTTTCTTCAAAGTGCTAAGAGACCAGTCAGTTTCACAGAAAACCAATTCTAACAGCAAGGCTTAAGCAGGGAAGGCGGATGTGCCAGCACTCACAAATGGACGTCGACTGTCACCAGAACTACCCAAGGCAAAGTAGAGCCCCTAGCTCTATGCTCTGTCACTGTGCCTCCACCTTTCAAATTCTCTTTTATTTCTTTTGTTTTTTTGAGGTAGGGTCTCACTCTATCCCAGGATGGCCTGGAATTCATGATGCAGTCTCAGGGTGGCCTCGAACTCATGGTGATCCTCCTGTCTCCCAAATGCTGGGATTAAAGGCATGTGCGTGGGCTCAAATTCTTTATATCTACAAGTTATATGCATAATGGAGGAAGGAAAAGATCCTCTAACATCCCACCTAGGATCCTTCATACACTAGATAATTAGTTTGCACACTGGCACCCATAGAGTTCCCAGTCCTCAAACTTACAAGTAAAGTTCATGTCTGCCTGGCTATTATGGAATTTTCTAAAGTATCCAAAACTCAAAGTAATTAAGCACTGCTCCAGCCTTGGGATCTTTGCCCTTTTAATGGCCTGAGAACCATCGCCAACAACCTCGCACCAGTCACAAGACTTAAAGAAGCTTAGCAATATTGGGAAGTGGTGGGAATTTCAAGAGGTAGAACCAAGTGGGAGGTCTTTCAGTCACTGAGGTTGTGCTTCTGAGCAAGTATAAGCCCTGGCTCCTGTCTCTATTTTTTCCCCTCCCTTAAGTCCTCCCTGCCATGATATGTTACTTGGTCACAGGCCCCAAAAGCAACAGGGCTCCGGATCAGAGACTGCAATCTCCAAAACTGTGAATATCCAAATACATCTTTTTATAAGCTGGCTCGCTCTCATATTCTCATATTTATTATAACAACTCTGACGAACACATGGTGACTCTGGCATTACTGTTTTTTTTTTAAATCTTGTATATAAGAATAACCCAAGGATATCAGTTAAAAAGAAAAACACCCGATGATGTAAATTAAAGTTTCTGATGCACCCTGTGTCTGACAGCACATCAGACACAATGTAGACCGTACAAGACCCCGAGATGAGTCCCCCTGGGGCCTGGAATTCAAGATGGTTGGGTGTAGTCTCCAGTACCTTCTTGACTCCCCCGAGGGTGAGGTCCCGGGAGCGGATGGACGGAAGACGGCCCGGGGTGAGCGAGGGCGCGGGTCTCCGTCCAACCAGCCCCCGACCCCCAGACAGGAGGGGTCGCGGCGCTCCAGGAGCGCTGGGCTCGCCCGCGGCATTTCCTTCCGACATGCTGCCTGGAAGGAAAAAAAAATGGGCCACGAAGTGAGTGGAAGGGACGGACGGCCGCGGGGACCCCGGGCGGAACCCCACCCACGTGTCCTCCTCGCCCCCCCCCGCGGGCGCCGCCGCCACGCACGTGGCAAAGCTCCACGACCACCCGAGTTAGAGCTCCGTCCCCTTCCCGAGACCCCCGCGACTCGCGGCACGGCTTCGCCTCCGAAGCGCCGACCCTCCACCGGGCTCCGGGCTCCCGCACCGGGCGGAAGTCTGCGTGGCAGAGCCTGGGCGCCGCCATCTTGCCTCGGGGCGGAAGTGACGTTGAAGGGGGCGTGGCCAGGCCGTAGTATTTATATGACGACGCGGCGGCCGCCCTCCGCCTTCTCTTCCCGGTTCTTCCCGGAGTCGGGAAAAGCTGGGTTGAGAGGGCGAAAAAAATAAAATAAAAAATAAAATAAAATAAAATAAAAAGGCGGGGGGGGATGAGAGGGTCGCAGGGGGCCGGCGCTGCGGGGAGGCGGGTGGGCGGAGGCGCCGCCGAGCTGGGGGTTCGGGGTCTTGGAGGTCGTCCAGCTGCGGAGCTCTCTGGATTGGGAGGGGCTGGGGGACAGCGAGTCAGCGAGGACCGGGTGAGGCCGGCTGCATCCTCCCCATGCTGACCTTGGGTGGTCACTGGCTCAGGACCCCCCCTCGCTTGCCCTTGCGGGGTAGCTTCTTGATTCCTTCCCACGTCCTGGGGCAGCCCTGGCGCTGCAATGGCAGATCCCACCCACCCACCCACCCAGGGCCCATGGGCTCCAGACTGAGCACTTAGAGAAAGAAAGCATGGGAAAGTTGCTGCTCAAGGGTGATCTTTTGGTTTTTTTCCCTTATTTTCTAGTGCTAGGATTTGAACCCAGGGCCTCACACCCTTGCTAGGCAAGTGCTTTCTACCACTGAGCCATATTCCCAGCTCTCCTCCCTCCCTTCCTCCATGCACGTATCTTGTCTTTTTAAAAACTGGGCTCAGCGGTTAAGGTGCTTGCCTGCAAAACCCAAGAATCCTAGTTCGATTCCCCAGTGCCCACATGGAGCTGGATGCACAGAGTGGCTCATGCATCTGCAGTCCGTTTGCAGCGGCTGGAAGCCCTGGTTCTTGTCTGTCTTCTCTCTACTTGCAAATAAACAAACACAAATATTAAAACAAGACAAAAAAAACAGGGTCTTGCTGTGTCCTGGAACTTGTAGACCAGGCTGGTCTGGAACTGGTGGCAGTCCCCCTGCCTCAACCTCCTGAATGCTGGGATTGCCAGCCTGGCTAAAATAACTGCTTTTGTAATCGTGAATGGTTGTAATTGAACTTTGAAAAATGTCCTTTAAGGCTAACATCCTACCCACTCCCAAGACAAAATATGTAGTGTGAGGGGTTAGTGTTAGAATGTGATAGACCCATTCCTCTCTCACAAACTGCCATAGTTTAATGTCTTTTATTAATTGTGAAGTTTACGGTGTGAGCTCAGGGCATACTGGTCATATTCCCATCGAGTTATACTCTCACATCCCCTCTCCCCTGCCCCATTCCACGGAGGGCCGTTCTCAGTGGGGTTATTGGTATTCACTGTGAGGTCACCAATGTACCAGCCAGTCTCTCTTTGGGGGACAATGCCTCAGGTTGTATCCTTTACAAATATGTATATTTATTTGCAAGCGCAGAGAGAGGGAATGAGCATGCCAGGGCCTCTTGCCACTCACTGCAAACGAACTCCACTTTGTGCATCTGGCTTTACTATGGAGTCCAACTCCAGGCTGCCAGGCTTTGTAAGCACCTTTAACCACTGACCCATCTGCCCAGCCCAGGCTGGCTTTATTGCTGCATCAAATGACCAATTCTCTGGTGGTTGCATCATGACTTACTTGTTTTCCTGTTACAAATAATGGTGTAGTGAATATGTTCAACATTTATTCTTTTGAATTGTAGCCTGTGATGGTTAGGTTTTGTTGTCAACTTGGATCTTTTAAATTATCTTGGGTGGGTCTCTGAGGATGTTTATAGGAAGGCAGCCTCTCAGCAAGGGGCAGGATGTAAAGAAGCTCAAAGAAGCTGGAAGTAAACAACCTTTCCTGTGTGGGCCATGCAGGAAGGAAATTCCAGCGACTCAGGAAGCCATTAAGTCTGGGAAAGGGGTGTAAGACCCCACCCTAAGGCTATATAAAGGGGAAGAAATTCTCTCCTTGCCCCTCCTGCCTGTTTGCTGTTCTCTGTGTGTGGTGTTGGTGATGGGTTTTTCTCTCTGCTTGGACCTGTGAAAGAGGTCCAGCCTCTTTCGCTGTTACGGAACTTCCCTTCAATCTGTAGTTTCAATAAATCCTTTCCTCCCTCAAATTGCGCCTGATTTGAAGATTCATCCCAGCAGTGTGTGGCTGACTATGACAGCCTTAGGACAGAGTTCCGGAAGATTCAGTTTTTTTAAGGTAAACTTTCTGTTTTGAGTTGAGGTCATTGAAACTATTCATACAGCTGTAAGAAACGGTGCAGAGCGATCAAGTTCTGTTTATGTCATCAGTAAGATATTGGAAAATGTACTGTAACATCACAAACAGAATACTGACATTAATTTTACAGTTGAGATAGGAGACATTTTCATGTCCGCAGGGAGCCCTCTAGTTGCCTGTTGAGGTGGACATTTTCCTTAATCCACTCCTCCCACCTAGTCTGTTCTCCATTTCTTTTTTAAAAATATTTTATTTATTCATTTTTCAAGCAGAGAGAGAGAGAGAGAGAGAGAGAGAGAGAGAGAGAGAGAGAGAGAGAGAGAGGGAGAGAGAACACCAGGGCCACCACCTTGTGGGTCTGGCTTATGTGGGTTCTGGGGAATTGAACTGTGGGTCTTAGTCACTGGAGGCAAGTGCCTTAACCGCTGAGCCATATCTCCAGCCCTCTGTTCTCCATTTCTATAATTTGTTTAGTTCAAAGGTGTTCTAGGGGCTGGCGAGATGGTTCAGTGGTTAAAATGTTTGCTTGCAAAGCCTGCAGCCAGGGTTCCATTTCCAAACTAGTCATGTAAAGCCAGGAGTAAAAGTGGTGTCTGGAGTATGGAGCAGCAAGAGGCCCTGATTTACCCACACTTTCTCTTTTTCTCTCCAAATCTCTCTCCTTCCTGGGAAATAAACATGTTTTTAAAGTGTTGTAGGAATGGAATCACACAGTATGTGACTCTCTGGGGCTGCTTTTTCACTCTCATTCTGTAGAGATGATCCAAGTTGTATTTATCAATAGTTCTTTTATTTTTTTATTAAAAAAAGTTTTTTGAGGTAGACCAGCCTGACCTGGAACCCACTCTGTAGTTCCAGGCTGGCCTTAAACTCAGAGATCCTCCTACCTCTGCATCCTGAGAGATGGAATTAAAGGCAAGTGCCAGCACACCTGGCTAATGGTTCCTTTTTATTGCCAAATTTCCATGATTTGTTTAACCACCTTTAAAAAATTTTTATGTATGCATATATGTTTTTTTTTTTTTTGAGGTAGA
>PVHP010035424.1:0-18495 GCA_004024765.1 Zapus hudsonius | reverse complement strand
CGGGTTCAGTATGCAAGAATGCTGAGCCAAAGCTCAGCCATGGCTCAATATCAGTATCCAGAATAGAGAGAAACTTCTCCCTAATCTGAATCAGACCGCTTGCCTGAGGCAACTGAATTCTGAGGTGGCAGAGCCTGACTCTAACTCCAGGTCTGCATCACAGAGCAGGACTGACGGTTTCTGAGGTTTGGGGAGGGAAGGCCTCAGGAGCTCCCCACATCCCAGAAGCCCTGCAGAGCCTTCTGCCCAAGGCTCTTGGTCTGTTTATCATATTTTCTCACATCACATTCCTCAGGAAACCCTCCCCCCCCTTGCTTTCATCTTGGATCCACACTTGACCTCGGTCCCCTTCACTGTTGCAGCTCTTGATTTGAACCCATCCATTTCCTGCATTGAATGTCTGTCTGATGCTGGAATTTTTGGTTTGGATCATGCATTTCATCTCAGGAGCACAAATGTCCTCCAGTATCTTTACCTGTGGAATGATTTTCCCTGTCACGAGCTCTAGATAAACAACCGTTTCTTTTACACTTACTTGTGTGAATGTCCAATCGCAATGATTAGTGTGTCTCAGCTAGCCTGAAGGGGTAGGCTCTACTCCCCAAACTAAAAGACAAAAGGAATGAATATGATTAGAACTTGAAGCACGCTTATATGGAATGTTATATAGTTTGTTTTTAAAGTTGGTGAAGGTTTAATCATGCTCTGAATACACATAAAACCTTTAACATATCAATAAATTATAAACATAACTAAAAATTTGTCACTCCTTTTTTTATTTCAGTCTCTTGTTTTTATCCCATTTCTTCCAACTTCACCTAAAATACCAATACCCAGACACGACCACTTCATCAATTTCATAAGAATGACAGGATTCTTACCAGAACACTTGGCGGGCTTGGAGGTCAGCCTCCAAGGCTCCCAGACACTCCTGGGCCCAGACTACAGCAGATCCCCCAGTGCTCACCCCAAGGTGGTTCTGAGAGGACCTTGGCTGCCCAGGAGCAATGCAAGTCTTCATCGCTTGCACAGAGCACAGCCTGAAGAGCCGCAATGGAGAAGACCGACTTCTGAGCAAGCAGAGCTCCGCTGCCCCCAATGTGAGGGGGCAGGAAGGAGAGAAAATGGGCTCTGGGGGCTTTCATATCTATCCCCTTGGAGAAGAAAACTGCCCTGCGAAGGGAGGACCTTGGGCAAGTCCGCTTGGGCCCAGAGGTATTCTCAGTCTCCAAATCAAGCCGTCATGGCAGGTCCTAGCATGGACAGGTGGTAGGGGAGAGAGAGAGCATAGGTGGAGGCTGGGATACCTGAGCATGCCCAGAAGGAGGAATGGCCTTGAGTGGTGTGGTGGCCTTCCCTCCTCGTTGCCAGATGGTAGGGAGAGGAGGATGGGAGAGTCTTAGAGTTCTTACATTAATGCTTTCATACTTGAAAATGATCTGCCAAGTTCAAATGATACTTTTGATCAGGAAAAGAATCATTCTAAAACAATGAACTTTAAAAAAAATCGTGTCTGCTGTTACACAGGAGTTAAGGAAAAAGCTAATCTCTTGCCTCTAAATTCACAGCTGTGGCCCCTACTCTATTTCTCCTCCAATGGTCATGATAATGAGCTTGCATGTAGAATAAATCAGTATTATAGTCATCAGACAGCTTTGAAATGAATAACTCAATATGAAGCAAATTATGCTAGATTGTTTGTTGTATAATGCTATATAGAAAAAAACGCCAGAAAGAATCAGATCTATTCCAACATCTGTATTCTCTGCCGTATTTCCTACAATTTTATTTCTTGGATATGCCCGGATTGCTGAACCCCTACCTTTTTTCCATCTTTTAAAGTACATAGGATCTCACTCTATCCCAAGCTAAACTGGCACTCATTCTGTAGTCCCAGGCTGGCCTCTAACTTACATTGATCCTCCTACCTATGACCCCCAAGTGTCATTCAAGGTGTGCACCATCATGCCCCTGCTGGAACCCCTACTTTTAGTGCTGTCTTCTGATCATTAATAATATCCTGTTTAAAGTATAGGTCATTATAGAATCTGGATATAAAACAATCTTCAAATTCAAGTGGAATCACCCTGGTTTGTTCCGGATTCCCCCCCATACACAAATGTGTTCTGAATGCTCAATCCACAGCCCCAACTGATGGCAGTTTGGGTATTACAACATTGTTGGAGCTCTGTTGTTGGGGGTGGGTTTATGGGGATTGTGAGCCAGCTTCCCCTTGCCAGTGTTTGGCATACCTTCCTGCCACTGTTTGCAGCTTGATGGACTATTCTGGTCAGAGTTCGAAAGATCTGAATGCAATAAGGACTATGGACTGTGAGGTTTGGAATATGAGGGTGAGAAAGAACTTTGTTGGGACTGGTCTAGAAACATTGTGTTTGAGAAGCTTGCTGCTTTGTATTTGCTGCTGTCCTGAGAACTTGTGCAGGGTTGCGTTGCATGGAAATGGACTTGTGTGAACAGATGGAGATGGCACAGAAAGAAATGAAATCTCTGGGTTCAAATTGCTGCCCATTCAGCTGCAATTGTTTGAGAGATGATAACCATTGAAATTGGGCCAGGTGATCTGCATTGGTACTGAAGGAAGATTGCAGACTCTTAAAGTAAGGGGTCTGAATACTGAAGGAGGTTTCCTGCTCTACAAAGTTGGCTTTATTTCCCCCTGGACTAACAAGTTGGTAGCACACCTGGTACTATGGGGTATAACAAATTCAGGAAGAGAGGGTCACTCTTGCAGCACAGTTTTGGCCATGGGCAGTGTGAAGCAGGTGTGTTGGATTGCCAATGGAGCCGTGAGGATGAACTGTGGGTTGCAGTGGAGACCAAGTTTTGCAGTCAACTTACTAGTTGCTGCAAAGAAAGAACCCAAAGAAAAGAAGCTTGTGGGGTGGGGAAGGGGGCAGCAGGCCACATAGAAGCTGCTTTGTCCTTCAGCTAAGCAGGGAAGAAGGAGGCTGGATGACTTTGGCTCACCAGTTGGGAGACTCACAACTAGACAGACGTACTGACCGCTGGCGATTGACCAACCAATGGACAGAAAACATGTAATCAAGTTTTCCCATGGAAGAAAGCATCCTTGGAACTCTATGATGCTACCAGAGGATGATAAAAACTTGACAAACTTGGACCAGGTTGAAGAAAATCAAGATCTGCATCCTCCCGTGAAGACTGTGGCTAAAGTAAACAGTACAGTATTTCGTAGGTCTCAGAGCACCTTGTCTTCTGGAAAACTGTTTCGAGAAATGAGAAAACATGTAATGAAGTCTTCCCATGGAAGAAAGCATCCTGGGAACTCTATGGTACCACCAGAGGAGAATAAGCACTTGACAAACATGGACCTGGTTGAAGATCAAGATCTACATGCTCCCATGAAGACTGTGGCTACAGTGAAGAGTCCAGTGTTTGGTAGGTCACAGAGCACCTTGTCCTCTGCAAAACTGTTTGAAGAAATGAAAGACCTTCCTGGGAACTCTATGGTGCTACCAGAGGAGGATAAGCACTTGACAAACTTGGACCTGATTAAAAAACATCAAGATCTACATGCTCCCGTGAACACTGTGGCTACAGTGAAGAGTCCAGTGTTTTGTAGGTCTTGGAGCACCTTGTCTTCTCAAAAACTCTTTGAAGAAATGAGAAAACATGAAACCAAGTCTTCCCATGGAAGAACGTGTCCTGGGAACTCTATGGTGCCACCATAGGAGGATAAGCACTTGACAAACTTGGACCTGGTTGAAGAAGATCAAGATCTGCATGCTCCCGTGAAAACTGTGGCTACAGTGATGAGTCCAGTGTTTGATAAGTCTTGATCAGCTTGTCTTCTGGAAAAGTATTTGGAGAAATAAGATTTCTGTGGGATCTTGAGTAGAGTAACAATGATCAACTTACTGAAATACAAAGTGAAATGGAAAAGGAAATGACTGCATTAATAACATAAACAATGAAGGATATTAGAAATGTTTCAATAAAATGAAAAAAAATATGGACTGTTGGATGCAGTGAAATATAGTATTTACTGAAATAACTACCACTAACCTAAAACTTTTGTGCTGACTCATTTGCTAAGGAACTTGAACCTGAGTACTTGAATGTAATTTTACCATTATTTATGAGACTAGCTTGCTAAAGTACAAGCATGAACTCTCTGTTAATTTCCATGTAAAGTTTAAGCAGTTACTTGGATTTTAGCTATTCCCATTTAAGAATATTTAGCCCTTTATTTTTTATGTTAAATTTTTTCTCAATGTTGATTACCTTTTATGAATAAATAAAGATGATTGAAAAAAAAAGAAGCTTGTGGAGGAATGGGTTTATTTGGCTTACAGAGTTGAGGGGAGACTCCATCCTGGCAGGGAAAATGATGGCATGAGCAGAGGGGTGGACATCACCTCCACCACAGCACCACAAACAATGGCCAGAAGGTGTTCCAAACACTGGCAATGGGAAGCTGGCTTATAACCCCCATAAGCCTGCCTCCAACACACAGCTATAGTGAAGTTCTAATTCCCGAACTGCCATCAGCTGGGGATCAAGCATTTACAACACATTCATTTGTTTGTGGGGGACACCTGGATCAAACCATAACAGCCCGCCCCTGGTCCCCACAAACTAATAATCATACATGCTATAAATACAATGTGTTCAGCTCAACTCCTAAGTCCCCAAAGCTTTCAACTGAGCCATAATACCAAAAATAAACTCATAATGACACAGCACATTCACACTGCAAAATATGAGGCACAGCAAAAACAAATTGAACCAATACAAGATCTAAAACAAGCAGGGCAACATCAAGCTCTAACTCCAAGTTCAGTGATACTACATTTGAATAAATCTCTTGGAGATTAGATTCCACCCTTCCACCTCGGCTACTCACAGTTTGGGAAAACTTCATCTGGTACTGGCAGCTCGCTTTGGCAGCCATCCATAGTCCTGGCATCTTATTGGGTCTCCATTGCAACCCACAGTTCATCATCATGGCTCAATCAGGCTTCCATGCAGGCAATCTAGCACACCTGCTTTGCATTGCCAATGGGCATTTTTCAAAAACAAAACTGTGTTGCAAATCCAATGCCCTTCTCTTCTTACATTTGTTATACTCCACAGAACCAGGTGGGCTGCCAATTTATTAATCCAGGGGGGAACAAAGCATTCAGGCCCCTTACTTCAAAGAATCTGCATTCTTCCTGTTGTTCCAATGCAGACCAGCTGTTCCAATCTCAATGGTTGTCATCTCTCAAACAATTGCAGGTGAACGGGCAGCAATTTCGACCCAAAGATCTTTCTTTCTGTGCCATCTCCATTTGCTCACACCAGTCCATATTTACATCAAGCAACCCTGCACAGGTTTCCAGGACACAGGCAGGCAGAATGCAGCAAGCCTCTCATACAAACTGCTTCTGGCACAGTCCTGACAAAGTTCTTTCTCCCCCTCATAAGCCAAACCTCACAGTCCATAGTTCTTACTTCATTCAGGTCTTTTAATTCTGACCAGAATGGTTCATCAAGCTGTACTCACAGCACTGCAAGGCGTCTCTCAGGCTGAGATTTCAAATCCTTCCACATTCCTCCTATAGATCACTTCCAGAAGACCAAAGCCACAAGATGCAGCAACAGATGACCCCACATTCTGGTACCAAAACTGTTGGGGTCAGCTTTCTAGTTGCTGCACAGAAAGAACCCAAGCAAAAGCGGCTTGTGGAGGAATGGGTTTATTTGGCTTACGGACTCAAGGGGAGACTCCATCCTGGCAGGGAAAACGATGGCATGAGCAGTGGGGTGGACATCACCTCTGCCACAGCACTGGAAACAGCGGCAGGAAGGTGTGCCAAACACTGGCAAGGGGAAGCTGGTTTATAACCCCATAAGCCCGCCCCCAATAACACAGCTCCGTTGAGGTTGTAAAATCCAAACTGCCATCAGCTGAGGATCTATCACTGAGAACACATTCATTTGTTTGTGGGGGACACCTGGATCAAACCATGACAACGGCTATATGTGAAATTCGTAAATTGTCATTCCTCTCATAAAGAGAGAGGAATTTGCATTTATTAAACAAATCCACTTCAGGCCCCTCACTGCTTATCCTCCTCACCATTGCCTATCCCTTTGATTATTGCCTACTGCATCTGCTCTCTGAATTCTCTGGAATGGGTTCCCCAGTAACCAATGATTTAAATCAAATCATTAACATTTTTCCTTTTATATTTGAATGAGAATTATAAATTTAACTAATAATCAAAACTCTTTTAAGACACTTTAAAAATGTCTTCACAAAAGGAAAAGTTGAATTTTCCCTCAAAAAAAGGAAAATCTTCATTCTAAAATATCAGTGTCACCAGTAAGTCATACATTCACTATCACTGATTTTTCTTTTCTTTCTTTTTTTATTGGCAACTTCCACAAATATTAACAGTATTCCATGATCATATTTACCCCCCACCATCTTCCCTTTTCCCCCTCTACTGAATCCCTTCTTTTTTGTCCTATCACTGAGTATAGATAATTTTATTATTTTTATGGTACTAATCTAATTTTTAAAATAAATGATCTCATGAAAATTAAATTATACATAACTGCATAAAGCAAAGAGCAATGGCCTGTCCCTAAACTCTTAGCTATTACTTCCCAGAAGTAACTAATGTTAATAGCGTATTCCTCCGGTTAACTAAAGAAAAACTAAAATGAACACTTCCTGCGTAGGTACAGAAAAGAAATCCCAGGAAGTTAGTAGGAAGGTCAAAGAATAACTTTTCCTTCCTCTGGGAGGAACTGTGGCTGCTGGATTTGAAGTCCGAAAATAGGGATCCCACTCCTCCATGGCCTCCATTACCCTTGTGCAAACCATCTGCCTGGGAGAGGAGCTGCAGTCAGTCTGCAATGTCCACAGGCCCACCTGCCACCTCTCAGCCATCCCAGGAACTTCCACTCTTTGGGTTCTTTTTCTGTTTCTTTGTTTGTTTGTTTGTTTTATTTTTATGTTGGTGATGTTTCCTGTTTAGGTTAATTCTTGTCCTTCCTTCAATCTCCAAACCCCAGCTGGAAATCTCTGTCCTGATGTTCTCCTCAGCCCTTTTCTACAATATAACTTCCACATTAACTTCAGAAAAGAGAAAGAACAAATAGACCTAAGACCTCCCAAGAAAGTGAAAAGCAACCCTGTGGACAGCCAACCCAAAAGGTTCCCCATGGAATGAAAACCACTCTCACAGAATAGAACAATGTCCAAGTTTATCCCATTTCATGCCCTTGTCTACAATGTGAAAACAATAGAACATCCCCCTCTTCTGTCTGGGATGTGTGACTGCTGCTCCCTTAGTGTACCGAGAGAGCTTCCCTGCTATGTAACTAAAATATGCAACCACAAAACTTGAGCTGCTTCTGAAACATCCAGTCCAAAATGGGCCCCCATTTCCTGAAGTCCTTCGAATCACCCAGTACTTGCTCACATCCCAAACAAGCTTCTCCAACACAGGGGTGTATCTCAGTGGTAAATGTTTGCTTAATTGGCATGACATGGCTCTGGGTTCATCCTAGCATCACAAAATAGAGAAGAAGAAAGCAAAGAAGAAAGGGAGAAAGAAATGGAAGAGCTTGTCCCAATATTTTTAAGCACTTCTGGTCTTGCAAGAAAAATAAATCCATCTAATTCCTTTGTATTTTAAGTGTGTCCCTCATGGTCTTTCACTGGTGAACTTCAACAAAAAAACTTACTTTGTAGGAAGAAGAGCAAGTGTTATTTTGATCTTCAAGAAATTCATAAAAATACTTTTCTTGGAAGCAACAGATAAATGCTCAATAATAAATAAGACATCTCCAGCTGGAGAGATGGCTCAGCGGTTAAGGCACTTGCCTTCAGTGCCTGGGGCCCCGGGTTCGGTTCCCCACAACCCATGCCCACAGGGTGGTGGTCCTGGTTCTCTCTCTCTCTCTCTCTCTCTCTCTCTCTCTCTCTCTCTCTCTCTCTCTCTCTCTCTCTCTCTCTGTATCTCTCTGCTTGAAAACTGAATAAATTTTTTTTAAAAAAAAAGACATCTCTATTACATCTCCCAAGGTTCAGGGAACATTCTGGAAGAGGTAGTGAGAAGAATGTAAAAGCTAGAGGATGGCTAGGAGTGCTTTGGAACACTGGATTCTGGACACAAGATGCCTGTTGTGACCATGACCTCACAGAGGCTGTTGTTACCTGCACAACATTGGGCCCATCAACATGTTGTCATGGACAATGAAGGAAGGCAAAAGAAAAAAAAAATGTCAAATTAGTAGAGAATCTGGTTGGAGTAAGGGAGGGGTTCAGTGGAGAGGGCAAGAGAGAGATGGGAGGGGATTATGATTAAAACACACTATGTACATGTATGAAATTTGTCAATAAAATGTTTTAAAATGCTTTTCTTAAAGAAGGGTAAGTTATGGGAGATTTAATTTTTTTTTCTTTCTTTTTTTTTTAGGCAGGGTCTCGCTAGCCCAGGCTGGCCTGGAATTCATTATGTATTCTCAGGCTGGCTTTGAACTCACGGAGGTGATCTTCTTACCTCTGCCTCCTAAATGCTGGGATTAAAGGCGTGCGCTGCCAGGCCCGGCTGGGAGATTTATTAAGGAAGAGTTGAGGGAAGAAAGAAAAAAGCTGGAGAGCTCCCAAGCCGAGAGGAGTTCCCTTCTCAGTAGCCAGGCTGAGAAGGGGGGGGGAGGGGGAGAAAACTGGGAAAACATCTCTCTCATGTGCAAGCCTGGATCAGGTCCATTTATATGATTTATGTATCCAATGATGATGAGCCCCATGGCCAAGTCCAAATGTATATGAAGGACCTTGTTGTTAGTCCTAGGAAGAGCCCTGACCCAGAAGGGCCTGTCCACAGGTGCTAAGCCCACCGAAAGTTGAGAAAGGATAAGGAAAAACCAAGAAGCTGCTGCTACTTATCTTAGATGAGACTGAATCAGACCACAGTTCTAGTCCTGCCAGGAAGGGCATCCATGTTCCTTGCTGACTTCCTACGAAAAAGCTACCTTGCTTCTAATCTGTATAACTTCCATATGACTTTTGCACTCTAATCTCAAACAGGCAAATAAACTAAAATTAATGTTTTTATCTCCCATGAATACTGATGTTAGACTCACCCAGTTTTGTTATAAAAATTGTAAACAGTGTCATGGAAAGGTTTTCATTTTCATCCGTGAGAACACTCTAGAACAGAGAAAGTGCTCAGGAAAAGCTTACATTGAATGTTTCAAAATATCCACTGAGAGAGGCTAGAGAGACCGCTCAGTGATTGTTGCAGACAGTGTTTTGCTGCTAGAAGAAAGAACCCAACCAGAAGTAAGATAATGAGAGAAAATAGTTTATTTTGGCTCACAGGCTTGAGGGGAAGTTCCATGATGCAAGGGGAAACGACGGCCAGAGGATGGATATCACCTCCTGGCCAACAGCTGGGAATCAAGCATTCAGAAAACATAAGTTTATGGGGGACACCTGAATCAAACCACCATAGTGGTTAAGGGTGCTTGCTTGCAAATCCTGATGGCCCTGGTTTGATTCTCCAGTACTCACATAAAACCAGATGTGCAAAATGGTGCATGCATCTAGAGACAGGAGGCCCTGGTGTACTCATACTCTCTGCCTCTTTCTCTGTCTCTTTTTCTCTCTCAAATAAACTGATTAAAATACATACATACATTGCAATATATACATATATTTTAATGGGAACATTTGGAGTTTATAGACAAAGACAACCATCTTTTTATACTATATAAAAGTTTCATTTTGTTCATATAAATGGAAATTATACATATTGTAGAATGACCAGCTTTTTTCATTTAACGACATATCTTGTGAATAGTACATATGAGTTTGTCTCATGTAAAAAGAATTATCACAATTATTGCATAGTTATTGCACAATTAGGATTGGAAGTAAGTGTTCATAAGACAGTCAAGGTATTTACAGTTCTTCATGCTACTCCCAGACTACAGCATTTGGCATGAAATTGAGAGACTCTCAATGAAAGATACATGAAACTGGATTTTCAAATCAAAAAGTATGAGCACTTAATTTTTTCTTGTTCTGGTTTTTTTCAAAGATAGGGTCTTGCTATGTAGCCCAAGCTGGCCCTGAATTCATCCTTCTCCCTCCCAAGTGCTGGGATTATGGGGCTGTACCACCGCACCCAATTCCTACCCCTCATTCTTGATTACTGTGAGGTGGAACATTTTTATATATTTATATATTTTCAAATTTCATTGGTGGATTTCCAAAGATTCACAGGACTAATTGTGCTCTCCTTTTTGGTTTGTAGATGTTTTTTCTACAGGATGAATTGATCTTTTCTCTATTGTTCATGTTACAAAGATTTTTTTTTTCACTATCAGCTTGTCTCTTGCCTTTTTAAGGTACAGTTTAACTACCTTACAACTGTAGTCCAAGTTGACCAGAAATTCACTCTGTAGTTCCAGGCTGGCCTTGAACTCACAGCGATCCTCCTACTTCTGCCTCCTGAGTGCTGGGATTAAAGGTGTGCACCACCACGCCTGGCCTTTGTCTCTTGCCTTTTAATTTCACTTATGGTATTGCTTATTTGTAAAATGTTTTAATTTTGATAGGGTCAAGTTGGATGACCTTTTTTAAATATATAGTTTCTGTGGCTTGTGCCTTACTTGCAAAGGCCTTTTCCATTCCAAGGCACACACCCAGCCTTCATGATTCCTTTTAGCTCCTTTCTAGGTGTTGCATGATTGGCACTTTATCTAGAATGTATTTTTGTATACGTGTGGGGAAGGCATTTTACTTAACTCTTCTGGTTCTAAGTGAGGGTCCAGCATTACTTATTGAACAGTCCATTCTGCCATCACTACTCTGAAGCCAACTTCATCCTTCCCCTCTCTCTATGGGGATGCTCCAAGCTCCCCAAGCACACTTAGGATTGGAGCCTGTGCAGTTGATAGTGAGGGAGTGCCGTGGTGCCTCACAGGACAAGGTTGCCATCAGGGAGGCTGAGGCGGTATAGCCTGCTCTGCTCTGTTGGCTCCACCTGGGCTGCCATGTTGAATCTGGTTTCTGTCTCAGAGTCCTAAATACAAGAGTTCCCACAGGGGTGGTCTGGACAGGAAATGTCTCCATAATGGACTGAGGAGTTTACTTGGTGGAGAGAAAGCTCTGGGGCTACCACCAATTTCTTTATGTCCTCAAAGTCTCTCTGGAGCCAAGAGCATGGGCCTATCCGGGGGTTATGAAGTCAGAGCTCAGATCACTGGTGAAATGTAGAGAAGATAAAATTTATTTCAAATCATAGCTCTTCCCTACAGTTGGCACTTCTCCATAGGCTTCTAGAGGGAGTGGGGAACTTCCCATTCCCCAAAGTATTTAAGAACCGGTCCTTGATGGTGGAGCTCTGAGATTTGAATATGATAAAGGCCAGAAGCAGCTTCCCAGACTGCAAATGAAAGGCAATATTCCCTCTCACGGTCCAGACTTCAGCCCATCATGAGTTTGGTCCTGGAAGGATGCTGTGTCAACTTAGCCAGATCTGTATAGAGGATAGAGGCCTTAAAAATTCACACACACACACACACACACACACACACACACACACACACACACACACACCCCGCCGCTGCCTCTTCAAAACTAGCTGCACGAGAGTATTTTCAATTGCAGCAATTTCTAGAAAACAGTTTTTTAACTAAGGTGATGTGTGTCTCCCAGGAGCTAGGTGAATGGAGATCAGTTAACACTTGAAAAATGAAAAACAGAAGAAGCCTAAAATAAATGTGTCCCTGAATTAACAGGAAATTAGATCGCCATTTGGCAATGAAAAGGCTCTGATCTGACCATAGAAGGAATTCACCCATCTTTGTGAATTTAAAAGAATAAAAAAGGATTAGAGACATCTTTGACCAAAATGGAAAGGAATAATGGCACTCATTTGGTTTGTTTAATTGATTTTTGAAGCAGGGTTCCAGAATGACCTGGAACATACTCTGTAAACCATGCTGGCCTTGAATTCACAGTAATCTTCCTGCCTCCTGCCTCTTGAGTGCCTGCTGGGATTTAAGGCGTGTGCCACTATACACAGCTCATTTTTCAAGTTGTCTTTCATAGCTTTAAGTTTATGGAATTGAATGGCTCATATTCCCCAATTCACAGTATGTCATTGGTAACCCCTATAAACTATGACATCCTGTTTTGACTTGTTTCTACTTTAATTCTCTTCTGTCTCCATTCCCAAGCCTAGTATTTCCCCAGGTATAAGAACTCATAACCAGAACATTTAAAGTTTGATCTTTAAGCTATCTTTCAACCATATTGATTAATATGTATATCTACATGATATTGTGTAATCTTGGTGTCAACCTTCTGCTTGAGCCTCTACTCTCCACATCCCTCTCAGTCTTCTGGATTTCCAAACTCACACCAGAATGGTCCATTAAGCTATACTTACAGCATTGTATGGCTTTTCTAGCCCAAAGTTCCAAAGCTTTCCACATTCTTCCCTCAAACCAGTTCCAACAGACTAAGAACCACATGGTCAAGTTTATTGCAGCAATGGCCTCACTTCTTGGTATCAATCTTCTTGATCAGTTACCTTCTCATTTCTGGGACAAAATACCCAACCAGAAGCCACTTAAGGAAGAAAATGGTTTATTTTGGCTTACGGTATCAAGAGGAAGCCCATCATGGCAGGGAAAGCGTGCTCATACCTCAGTGTAGCTCAGTCTTTCAGAATCTCCCATTTTCAGTTTCTGAGGCAGGCTCCTCCAGGCCAGACCACAACTCAGGTCACTGGTCACGCTATGGTCATGCTGCCTTTGTTTCCTCCACCGAAGCACATTGTGTGTTGAGTCATGTGAAGCAAAATGAGGCATGAGCAGAAAAGATAAGGTGTAGATATGATCACTACTGAGCAGCTGTTAGGTTAGGTGCTGCATCTAAAATAAAATCTTATAAGATCCTCATGTAAGTCCTCATAATCACCCTAATAGCTATTATTTTCATTACATTACAAGTGAGGGAAAAGGCTCATAAAGATTTAACTTTTCCAAGATCACACAGCTCGTGACTTGTGAAGCTGAAACAATTTCAAGAATCTCTGATTCATATCCTAAGTTATTTCTATTCTGCTGACCTGCCCACCCTGTACAAACTACCTTTCCCTTCCCTAGCTGAGCCCAGTAAGGCTGGAGTCCAGTTTCTCTTTTAATCACTGACACTGGCAACTGCAATTATGAGTCTACTGACCAAAGGGTAAACAAACAAAAACACAAAGCACAGAGCAGAACATTCACCAAGTATTTTCTGAGCACCAGGACAGTCAGAACCACTATCTTTCCTCACGAAATTTCTAGCAGTGTGGGCAATCAGCAAACAACTAAAAGCAAAGCCAAATGAGACAGATGCTAGAAAACAGATGTGTGTAATGTGCTTTCAGAATGTGGAACTGTGAGTGTCTAGCAGACGTGGGAAGTTTCTGGGAAGGGTTGGCATTTGGGCTAGGTGCAAGCTGGTCTAAGGTCAGTTGGGGTAAGGACTAGTCAAGCAGCAAAGTAGAGTACAGCGAAGACACAAGGTGTCAGGCCCCAGCCATACTGAGCAATCTTAAGCTAAGTTTTAGAATATAAGCTTTGTTCCTGCTTGCTGAATTCTGTGTAGCTGATAAGCTTTGCTCCTGCTTGCTGAGTTTCGCTTTACTGGCGAAGTAACCAACTACCCTGCTAATTGGCTGTAAAACAATGCGTCCTAAGGAGGCGTACTCTGCTCTGCTGTATTCTACTGATTGGCTCCCGACAAAATGTTTAAGTCATATTGCTTCAAAGGAATAGGCAGGACAATGCAGCCTTGGGTTATAAAAAGGCTTTGGGTGCTCAAATAAAGTGAAATTTGCCCGACATTTCTCCCGGTCACATGTGTCTGTCTGACCGTTTGCCTCATCTCTCCCTGATTGAGCCCTTTCTCCTGCTGGCCGGTGAGACTTGGGTTAACGGCAGGCCAGGGGGCCGCGACCTCCCAACACAAGGAGCATAAAGATGCTTAAAGTTTGAGGGAACCAGGGTCTTAGAAGATAGCAAGAAAAGTAGTTCTAGCCCACATACACCAGTGTGGGCATTATCCCATGGACAACAGGTTATTATTTGTTCTGTGTGGAGGAATGAGCTGACCATAATTCTGAATCCATAATCTGGTTTGTGAAATAAAGATACTAATGTGGGAAGGAAGAAACCAAAGGAAGAGACAACCCCTAGGTTGCCTCTGCATAAACCAGATGGGAAACTTGGAGGTTCTAGACTGTGGTAGAATCTGGAAATACAACAGAACAGGCTGAAGAGGCACTTTGGGAAGAAAGAGTGAGTTATTTAAAACAATTTCTCTCTCTCTCTCTCTCTCTCTCTCTCTCTCTCTCTCTCTCTCTCTCTCTCTCTCTCTCTCTCTCCCTCGCGCTCTTCCTCTCTCACTGTGTGTGTGTGTGTGTGTGTGTGTGTGTGTGTGTATGTAAGACGTATGCAAGGATCAAAAACAATATGTCCTCCATTCAGCTCAGAACCTTATTCTCTCTGGAGTCTAGCTTGGTGTTGGCACAGAAAATGTTGCTGCCAAGAAAGACCCTGTGGAACCTGGGAGGATAATAAATGTAAGCTATACACTTTCTCCTTACAGAAATGTAAATGTAAAATGTTTATAAAGTAATTATGATGAAGGGTAATCAAACCCTTTTGCTCTTCTATCATTAAGCCATAAAATTAATGCAGTCTATTTCTGCCTCACATTCACCAGGCCACTTCTCAGCAATATCAGTGCCCAGAAAGAACCCTTACAAACACCATTAATCTTCATTTTCATGAGTCCGTGAACTAATGTTCCTCTACTACAAGAAAAGAAAAAAGAAAAAGAAAAAAACCTGAAATCCTGAAACCTAGATAATTATGTAGCCTATTCTAAAACTTTGTACTACTTACCACAAAAGAAATTGTTTCTAACCTGAATTGTCAACTGGCCAGACTAACAGCAACACAATGAAATTATTAAGCACCTTCAGTCAACACTAACTACATCCCCACTGATCTGAATTCTGTCGTAGTCTGTCTCCCTGAAAGGAAAGCCCTTAATGACCCAACCTCATTAAAAGATTGAATAAGTTCCTTAATTTAGAATTCAAATAAAAGTTTAAAGGACCAAACTGTCTACATAATTTTAAAAATAGTAACAGTTTGGCTCCAGAACAAACCATCTTTTATTCCTTAAAAAAAAAAAAAAAGTAACAAAATGTAACACAGTAGAACTGAAGCCACACAGAAGTACAAATGTGAATTCTTCCTCCAGTGATTTGAAGTGTGGGGGAAAGAGTGAAGGCTAGGTCCTGGCAAATCTTAGCTTCTTCACTTGAGTGTCTGACACTTAGAATTCCACTATTAGACACGTTCTCTGAAATAAGACTTGCCTTCTTATAGGTCTTTTAAAAAGCAGGGACTCCTTATTAGTACCACACAGTCATTAAGCTTATGAACTAGGCTCTCTTAGTTCAAGGTGAGTCATCAAAAAGTCTAATGAGCCAGGCAGGCGTGGTGGTGCCTTTAATCCTAGCACTTGGGAGGCAGAAGTAGGAGGATCACCATGAGTTCAAGGCCAGCCTGAGACTATATAGTGAATTCCAGGTTAGCCTGGGCTAGAGTGAGACCCTACCTCGAAAAACAAAACAAAACAAAAAGTTTAATGAGAACTAATAATATAAAAATTAACCACAAAGTCACAGAATTAATCAAAAGGAAGTAAGGGACTTTAAGAAAGAATTTCATGCATTTGATATGTATTTGAAGTGTCCCAGAGGCCCTCACTCCACCAAGTGAGACGTGAGAGAGTTAGGGGTGTTGAGGACCCAGAAGTGCATCAATGTGGAGGCAGAAGGCTAAGCAAGGTGAGATTGGCAAGGCCCATAGAGTGTCAGTGGAACCCTTCCCATAGATGGTGTGCAGTCCTACTGGCCTCTGCTGTGTCCAGCAAGGGGGAGTGTACTAACAACACGGCTTCTCTGGTTCCCTTGGCTGGTCCAGCAGAGATTCTCTCCTATGCCTGACTCACAGCCCTCTACTATTTCATGCCACCCAAACCAGCCCAAGTCTATTCGCTGCCGGTTCTTTTTGGCTTCCAACATTACTCAAGTCATTTGCTCTGTCATCAGTCTTAAATAAAAGATCATGCTTACAGTCATATTTTATATACATTCTCATAGATAATGTACATATAAAGCAATTTCTCATACATTCTTTCACCTGACCCACACAATAATATTGCTATTATTCCATTTCAGTTGTGTTAACTATTGTTGAGGAAACTGGTCTACCTGGAGTCAGAGAAGTCAGCTTTACTGGATGCCAGCCCTATCGTATATCAACAAAATTAAGAACAAAAATTTATAATAGGTTCTTAAATAATTTCTAAATAATAAAGTAACAACTCAAATAGAACTCTTACACTGTGTCACTGACACTCTGAAGATTTCATGGCAAAATCTTATTCTTGTGTCTCAGAGAAGTTTTACATTTTCTAGAAAAATCCACTTCTTGGATTCTGAGCAAAGAAAATCCACAAAGGTAAGTAAAATTAACTGTGTTAACTTAATAAGTTTTATATATTTAACATAGTTCAAAGCTAATGTGTACAAGTCCCTCGTTTTCTTACTTAATGACATTATCTAAACTTAAAAAATAAAAATAAAAAGGATGGCCATCACAGTGCATTTAATGGTTTGTCTGATACAATGTATATATGAATTTTTTGCAAATACCAATACACTTGTTTTAAAAGTTGCTTTTGTTATATATAGAGTAACAAATCCGTAGCTATTTGACTTGAAATTTTCTAAATCCAGAAAATTATTCCGTTTCCATTGTATACATCTAAAAGTATAGGACAGTTTTTAGTCTCAAATAGTCGTAATTACCTCTCACAAGCCAATTCCAAAGTGAATGTTGATATGCTCAGAGATTGAGAATGGGTGTGCCAGGGCCTCCAGCCACTGCAAACGAACTCCAGACACATGTGCCATCTTGAGGATCTGGCTTTATGTGGGCACTGGGGAATCGAACTCAGGTCCTTTTGCTTTATAGGCAAATGCCTTAACTGATAAGATTTATCTCCAGCCACGTGTGTGTGTGTGTCATGGCCTCATTCCCAGGCTAGCCTTGAATTCCATCACTCCTACCTCCACCTCCCAAGTGCTGGGATTTCAGACATGTACCACACCAGGCTGACCCTGTTTCTTAACCTGTGCTCCAAGATACTCCAAACCCTGCACCAAATTCATGAAGACGAAGTGAAGAGATTGGTCTCAACAAAAGATAGTGTGCATTTCTACTTGCAAAGATAGGTTTTCAATGGCCACTGTGATTAAGAAATATAGCAGTACTATGCAAAACTAAGCATGAAGACTGCACTGAAGATAGTGGTAGATGAAGACTACAGAACCCACATCCCATTACTAACCCTAGTTATCAGAACAAACACAATGTACTATGCTTTGTTCAAACAGCTAACGCTAAGATACATACATACCGTAAGTTAGCTTTACGTTTGAAAACAAATATCATGCTTGTCTATCATATACCAGTTTGACACTCAGCACCACTACCCCTGTCTCCCCAAAATAAGATAAAAGAAAAATGAACAGGGCTGAAGAGACAGCTCAGGGGTGAAAGGTGCTTGCTTGCAAAGCCCAACAGTTCAGGTTCAATCGCCTAGTACCCAAGTAAAGCCAGATGCACTAAGTGGTACATGTGTCTAGAGTTCCATTCTTCCTTCCTCTCTCCCACCCTCTGCTGGCAAATATTAACCCCCCCAAAAAAGAATCTGACCAGAAAGAAAAGTAAAAGGATCATTCTATTTCTTATATTTCTTATGCATGATGGATGGCACATGCTTGTAATCTTAGTGTTTGGAAGGCTAAGGCAGGAGGATCAGTTCAAGGAGAAACTAGGCTACATAGTGCACTCCAGGCGAGCTTAGTCTACATGAGACCCTGTCTCAAAAAACAAAACAAAACAAAATCCTAGGATGAATCCTTACTAGTTTAGAGAAAACCAGCCAGGAAACATTTAAAACCTTCTTATTTTTAAAGCTCTAGGTACTTAGTACCAGTTTTTTGGAACTCACCTGTGTATATAGGTATCGCAATCATTAAGGACACGTATTATTTTAAGTCTTGAATCTGGTTAATAGGTACAGGAGAGAAATAGATGCTAATTACACTAGTCTAGTTTTTGTGTTTATGATTCTGTTAAAGTTTAAAGACGCTTGAGCAAATAATCATTATATACACATGTGGTACTTCCACCATTTAAAAAAAAAACTAGCAGGCTGGAGAGATGGCTCGGCGGTTAGAATGCTTGTCTGAAGAACCTAACAACCAGGGTTCTATTCCCCAGTATCCACGTTCTCTCTCTCTCTCTCTCTCTCTCTCTCTCTCTCTCTCTCTCTCTCTCTCTCTCTCTCTCTCTCTCTCTCTC